>SRVM01002397.1:0-28228 GCA_007570785.1 Antilocapra americana
TCATATTTTGGATACATTTTCCACTTTCTCTGTTTCTATTCAATTGGCATCAGTTATAATCTTCCCCATGACTGGATGGAGTGATATTTTATTCAATACTTGATTTAAACCAATGTGTAATTATTTTTTTGTAGAATAAATATGTGGGGTTTCATTCAGACATTAATTATTACATGAATTATTACTTTTTCCTCATAGAGTTTTATTCTCTTGGAATGTTCTAAGGTCATTGTAGGCAGCCCTTAAGTTTTGACATTTCAGTTAAAAATCAGTGATTCATAAGTAATGATTTCAAGCTTAAAGCTATATTTACTCATAGATATTAGATTGAAAATATTAGAAGATGCCAGAATATCTCAAAAGCATTTTTTAAGCCTTTAATGAAAATGACACACATTGCACTCTTAGGACCATTTAAACTATAATTTATCATAATTTAACAATAGTGCTTTATTATTTATCTTCCTCATTTTAATAAATACATATGAAAGGCAAATATAGTTGAATCTAAGAATACTATCATATGTTGCAAATCCTTGATGGATTTTCTATTAGAGATTTCTCTGTCACTCTGTACATGTGAGTGACAGAGTTGATATGTATCCATCCAATGCCATTTTAACGTCTAAATTTTTATATTTCTACAGAACTATTCAGTTCAGTTCAGTTGCTCAATCGTGTCTGACTCTTTGCAACCCCATGGGTTGCAGCATGCCAGGTCCATCACCAACTCCCGGAGTCCACCCAAACCCACGTCCATCGAGTCAGTGATGCCATCCAGCCATCTCATCCTCTGTCATCCCCTTCTCCTCCTGCCCCCAATGCTTCCCAGCATCAAGGTCTTTTCCAATGAGTCAACTCTTCGCATGAGGTGGCCAAAATATGGGAGTTTCAGCTTCAACAACAGTCCTTCCAATGAACACCCAGGACTGATCTCCTTGCAGTCCAAGGGACTCTCAAGAGTCTTCTCCAACACCACAGTTCAAAAGCATCAATTCTTTGGTGCTCAGCTTTCTCCACTGTCCAACTTTCACATCCTCACATGATTATTGGAAAAACCATAGCCTTGACTAGATGGACCTTTGTTGACAAAGTAATGTCTCTACTTTTCAATATGCTATCTAGGTTGTTCATAACCTTCCTTCCAAGGAGTAACCGTCTTTTAATAGGTGCTGACTATATAAAAAGACTTTAAATTGTTTTTGTAAATGGAATAATGAAAAGAAACCCAGTCAATTACTTGATTAACATTTGTCATGTCTGTGTTGAATGCATGCGTGCATGCATGTTCAGTTGTGTCCAACTCTTTGTGACCCCATGGATTGTAGTGTGCCAGTAATTTATCACCAAATTGATACAGACAGCTTCAAAATCGATCCTCATGTTTTAATGTATCCTTTTGGTTTTCATTCACATATGATTTACATATCATTACTTTCAAAGTTCTTCTCTCTCCCTTCTTTGAATATTATTGTCTGGTTAGTCTTTTTGGTTAAGAGCCTTATGTATCAAAGACTCCTCCTGACTATAATCTCCACATAGAAACAGTGACTAAATTCATCTTCCTAACACATGAAACATGTCCAGTGCACATTCTGTCAACTTCCATCCTGGTTGCTACCTTCAGTAATTATTGACTCTACTATTTAAATCACCTTCTAGTCACCTGAGACCCATACTTGTTTCTCAAAGTTCTAATCATAATCAGACTTTTTGACTTTCCAACATTTTTTTCACTCTCTCCTATAACCTTACTGTTTTGTTTTGATGTGGGGAGAGTTGTTGCATCAAGTACATACTGTGCCTTTGTATGAAGAAGTAGTAGAAGGAGGAAAAGAAGTGGGGTGGCATGTAGAAGGAGGAAAAGAAGGCGTACTTGTTTCTAGATATATTAGACTAAAGTTATTTTGGGGGCCAAATTACTTACAAAATGACCACATCCTCAGGACTGATACAGCCCCACAGTTGTCTGAGAAGTTACTCCTATCTCAGAGACCCTGTGCAGAGTACAATCTGCCTAACCACACAGTGGCCCTGGTTAACATGGCCCTATTCCATCTAAACTGACAATCCAGAAGTTTAGTTTTTAAATCTATTTTGTCATGAGCATGGACTACTCTCCAATCTTCTGGACAATAATTTTACTACACAGACTTTTCTTCCTCCCTTTCTTGACAGATTTTTGATGCTTCATTTATCATCATATATAGCTTTTCATTCAGCATTCCATTTGTCTGTTTCTATTTTTCCTGTTTCTTACTATATTATTTTTTCTCTTTTTCTATGATTTATCAATTTTAGTACATTCTCGACCTCCCAATTTCTTTTTAATTTTTAAGCACGTATATTTGAAATATTATATAGAGAAATCATTCATTACTTTTCCAAGTTTCCTACAATCAATTCTGGGGTAGTCCTGCCTTTAGTTTTGTTGTACAACTTTTAAGTTCTCTTTAATAGAAACTTAATGAAATGTGATGTACACATGTAATAATTCTCATTTTGAAGGGTCTTGTTTTTTCATTCCCTAAGTCTCTAGCACATAGTTCACAAAGCCATTTTGTGTTTTGAGCTACCTTGTGTA
Source organism: Antilocapra americana (assembly GCA_007570785.1). Classification (NCBI taxonomy): domain Eukaryota; kingdom Metazoa; phylum Chordata; class Mammalia; order Artiodactyla; family Antilocapridae; genus Antilocapra; species Antilocapra americana. The sequence continues at coordinate 2,585 of SRVM01002397.1, forward strand.
GTAATTTTATCAAGATACATTCAATACTATCAGTTGTACTGCTTTTATTATGATGCCTTATATACAATTCATGGACATGTGAAGAACTAACTTTTAAACAATGATTTGTTATTTTCTGTAAAAATGAGTTTATTATTGATTCATGACTTCCCAAGAGAAAGATGATGAAAATTGATCTTACTGCATTATAATACAACTCTGAAAAGCACCAAACAACCTCTTTATAGTCTAGCACTTTATAAAATCAAATACTTCATCTGTGCTTGGAGAGAAGAGGAGGTAGTCTGCAGAATTGTGAGAAGTGAAGTGAAATGAAAGTCACTCCATTGTGCCCAACTCTTTGCAACTCCATGGACTGTATAGTCCATGGAATTCTCCAGGCCAGAATACCAGAGTGGGTAGCACTTACCTTCTCCAGGGAATCTTCCCAATTTTGATTATATCTAGTCAACACAAACCCTCATTTTCTTATTTTTCTTTGCATGAACCTCAGATGATTGAGATTACCTCAAATGATTATATCATTGATTGACACAGGAGTTTCTGGCAATTTACATTGATTTTTTTCTGTATTATAATTTTACCATTAAGAACAAATAGTTTTATACTCTTAAGCATTTTTAGAAAAGTAAATATAATTCATCTCATTTTAGTATCATATAACACAATATATGGTATAATTATCATTATTACACATATAAGGAGACTGAGTTTATACTAAGTCCATAGTTGAACATTGTATATCTAATTAGAAGAAGATACACAAATTAAATATAGAATCTTATGAAAGTTTCATCTTTCTTCTATACTAGGTTTATTGCTTTAAAGGTTTAGATTACTCTTGGATGTAAACAAAATACAAATATTAGAACAGCTTTCTTAGGTGCCATGAAAGTATTTGTAAAATAGAAGAAATACTCAATATCTCATTGAAGTCAAGGTATGCAAATCAATCCTTCTTTGTAGTTCAGCACGTGTTCTTGCATAATCATTTGTTCATTCAAAAACTAGATATCTATTATTTTCCAGGACTATATTAAGCATTAGTATTATTTTTTAAATGTTGACAAATAGCATCAAGAAGTTCATCATGTTAAGTAGCCTGAAATTTCTTTTGGATAGGATGTAGGCTACAACAGTGGGTTAAGTATATGAATTTCAGAGGCCATTTTAATAATACCAGGAAATTTCTCTTAAAACCTTAACTGAAGTAGCACAGATTTTGCCAAAATGGAAACAACTCATTCAAATTATACATAAAATGTACCTTTAAAAACAATAAGAAAATGCTTTTAAGTTGGTATGAGGATAAATCCTACTTATCTTCCATGGCCTTTTATTATATGGTACTTTCAGCTAAACTTAGCAAAAAATATCCGAAATAATCACATATAAAATAAGACTCAGAGTTACAATGCAGGTAATACATCCATTGTATGAAAGATCTCTTGTCAGTTCAGCGTGTTAATAATGTCATTAAATGCCTAGGTTTTTTGTTTTACTTCTTTGTCAACTTTGTTAGGTAAATTTATCCTTATGCTATAGAAACTCAACATTTTTAGACATCATATCTAGAAACACCTCAACAAGGTTTTCCTCATGCCTCATTTACTAACAGGCTTCATATTTCCATGATGTGATTGAGTTAGATCCATTAGGACACACCCTCTAGGGTCTGGAACTGGGGTCAGCTTCATGTAAAGCATGGACCAAGTGGGGATAAAGTTAGCATTATGTTATGTGGAAGAGAGCTTCCCTGGTGGCTCAGATGCTAAAGAATTTGCCTGCAATGTAGAAGTTCTTGGTTTGTTCTGTGGGTCTGAAAGATCCCTGGAGAAGGAAATGGCAACCCACTCCAATATTCTTGCCTGGAAAATTCCATGGACAGAGAAGCCTGGTGGGCTACAGTCCATGGGGTCACAAAGAGTCGGACAAAACTGTGCAACTAATACTTTCACTTTTCAGAGGAAAGAAGAGAATTTTTAAAAAGGATATTTTTTTGTCCATCCTTAAGATCTTTGACAAAACCATTTATAAGCTCTGCTGTTATTCACCTTAATAGGGAATGCAGGTTGCTGGTCAACTTTGAAGGAGAGAATGATAACTTCAGATGTGAGATGCTAAATAATAAGCTTTCTAATAGTTTCCAAGGGAAAATACAATGAATATGGATTTCTAGGAAGTGGTTAGACATAACCATATCAATTTTAGATGAAGCCAAATTTATGGATTATTTCACCCAGGAAAAGTTTCAAAGGCATGAGGAGAAGATTGAAAAGTAATGGTTTAACGAGACAGCAAAAGGAACGCAGATGTATAGGATAGACTCGTGGACTTTGTGGATGAGGGTAAGGGTGGGATAATATGGGAGAAGGGCATTGAAGCATGTTAATTTTCATATGTCTAATCAATCGCCAGCCCAGGATTGATGCTTGGGGCTGGTGCAGCGAGATTTCCCGGGGCGGGGGGGGAGGGGAGAGGGAGGGGGGTTCCGGAGGGGAAGCATATGTAAACCCATGGTGATATCATGACAATGTATGGCAAAAACAATTAAAAAAATTAAAAAAAAAAAGAAAAGTAATGGTTTAGAAATATGAACACTTATATGAAAAAAAAAAAGTCATGGAAGAATTCTGAGTAATAGAATAGAAACAGAACTGGCCTTGGGATTGTTTTTCTGTTTCTGTGATTGGGGAACTTCATGGGGAAAAAAAGACACACACACACACACACATTTGGTAATGTTCTAGAATCATGTTGTAATTATTAACTGGAAAAACATAAATCAATATAAATTTTCTATTTTAATTAAAATAAGTTAAATAATAAAATACACTTTGTGTGGAGCACAACAAACTGGAACATTCTTTAAGAGATGCCTGCCTGCCCGTGGGTGTTCTGAGTCCTGCATGATAGGTTGCAGTGCTGTGGTAGTCTTGTGGCTTGTGTCTGCCCCAGGTTGGGTGGGGCTGTGGCCTGTGACTTCTAGGGCTGGTACCTTCCCACCTGTGTGTAGTTTTGGTCTGCACATGAGGGTAAGTAAGCTATGGGTCTTCCTACTGTGCCATCTTGTAGCAATCGCTAATCAATTTAAATCTTGATGTACATATTAGCTAGGATTTGTAGCTATACATGAAGTTTTATTCCACATTACCCTTGCATTTGAAATTTTATTGTATTTAAACAATTGAATCAGTACCATTAAGCTCTTCCTCAGTCTGGATATATATTTATTATATACATACTCAGTTATTATGTAACTATGTAAATTCTAAGTATTATGCATACCGGTATATGCAAAAATTGACAGATTTGGACACTCTCTAAACAAATCCATTAGTCAAAAGTCATTGGAAAGAATTTTAGCATATAAGTTGTGACAGAAAAATTTTCCCATTTTAATTTATTTTTAAAAGTTAATCTATTATGGTCCACAATTTACTATTATGGAGCCACTGAAGATAAGTGCAGTCTATTTTCAGATTAATGAGAGAATTCATAAATCATAAAGAAATGAAATTAGAAACAAAATATTATCAGCAAGAAACATTTAGCTCATATAATCTAAAATGTAGTGATTATATTCCAGTTAAAACAATAGTAATTTTTGAAGTCCAATGTCTTTAAAGGCACCATTTTGGAAAAATTATTGTATAGCTAGCACACTATTCTAGTATAGATCTGGAAAAAACAGGCCTATATCCCTAATATTATTAAGGCAGATCACTCTGGAACTTTTCTAGACCAAATCGTTCAGTTGTCTAACAGGAAATACTGAAATACAGTAGAAACTTGTCTCTGCACTTTAATTTGGCCAATAATATTTTATCATAATTGAATGTGTTTATGTATCACTGAATAGTGTATATAGAGAGCCTAGATTAGAATACCTTTCCAGCAGAGTGTTCAGTTGTTTATTGAAGATCAGGCAAATTCTCCTGCTCTCCCTCATTTCCTCACCTCCTCCCATTCAATTTAATATCCCTGAGATTGTGCTTCTCTTTTCTACACAGTCCGTTGTCAGGATTCCATCAACAGGGAAGATCCTGAAAAATATTGTCTTTATATTATATTTTTATAATCAATGCTATTATTTTGAAGGGTAAAGTATATTAAGAACACACCTCATGAAGAAGAAAGAATATTCTTCCACATAAACAAATGCTGACCCTGTCATATTTTCAGTCTGGTAGAAAATGACATACTGTCTCACTGCAACACACTTTCCATAATTATACTGCACAGAACACTCTTAGGATGTCTACCATTCAAGCAGTATGGTTATCTTGATTTACTGAAAATGGGTAAAAAATGGTATGCAATTTCTGGTAACGTGAAGAATATAATAAGTTCCTCATTATTAGTGGGATTTTTTCCCCCTTGCTATAAAATTTGGGCACAAATATTCCTCACTAAAAGAAGTGTAAAATTCTCACTAATCACCTAGTCTTAAAATAATAATTTGGAATATGTAGCTAAAATATTATAGTGATTCCACAGATGATCAATTTTGACATGATGAAATTAAGTAATAGTTGCAATTACAAAACAAAGGGAAAGATTGTATTTTTAGAGATCTCTGTAAAGAATCAGAGAACCTGGTTATCACCAGTCAATAGGATTTTTAATTTCTAACACATTAATATCATTTTCAAATCAGATGAAGTTTCATTAATTGATCTTATTTTTGAAAAATTGTCATAATTGCCTATTTTTCTTATTAGTTTTATAACTTTCACAATTCCTTTTAGGCAAGTGTGATTAAGTCAACCATTTTTAATAAACAACTGTGATTATAAATCAGCATTAACTATGCATCATTCTTTTATTGAATTTCTAAGTCTTTGTTCTACGTTCTACCACTCTTGGGTGAAAGCACTAGTTTTTATATCAGCACATCTGTAGCATATTTTCCCTCTGTAAAATGGTATTATGAATTCAGTTTATGTACTGTAGCCACTCTTTGCTTTGACAGTCAGTGATTTGGATTCTTTTTTTTTTTATTTTTTTTTATTTTTTTTTAATTATTGTTTTAGCCATACATTGTTATGATATCACCATGGGTTTACATATGCTTCCCCTCCGGGTCCCCCCTCCCTCCTCCCTCCCCCCCGGGAAATCTCGCTGCACCAGTCCCGAGCATCAATCCTGGGCTGGCGATTGATTAGACACATGACAATTAACATGCTTCAATGCCCTTCTCCCATCTCATCCCACCCTTACCCTCATCCACAAAGTCCACAAGTCTATTCTATACATCTGCGTTCCTTTTGTTGTCTCCCATGTTGGGTTCTCATTACTGTCTTTCTAAATTCCATATATATGTGTTAATATACTGTATTGTTGTTTTTGCTTCTGGCTTACTTCACTCTGGATAATGGGCTCCAGTTTCGTCCACCTGAGTAGAATTGCTTCAAATGAATTTTTTTTTAATGCTGAGTAATATTCCATTGTGTATATGTACCACAGCTTTCTTATCCATTCTTCAGTTGATGGGCATCTAGGTTGCTTCCATGTCCTGGCTATTGTAAACAATGCAGCGATGAACATTGGGGTGCACGTGGCTCTTTCAATTCTGGTTTCCTCGGTGTATATGCCCAGCAGTGGGATTGCCGGGTCATATGGCAGGTCTATTTGCAGCTTTTTAAGGAACCTCCACACTGTTTTCCATAGTGGCTGTACTAGTTTGCATTCCCACCAACAGTGTAAGAGGGTTCCCTTTTCTCCACATCCTCTCCAGCATTTATTGCTTGTAGACTTTTGGATGGCAGCCATTCTGACTGGTGTAAAGTGGTACCTCATTGTGGTTTTGATTTGCATTTCTCTGATAATGAGTGATGTTGAACATCTTTTCGTGTGTTTGTTAGCCATTTTTATTTCTTTTTTGGAGAAATGTCTGTTAAGTTCTTTGGCCCACTTTTTAATTGGGTTGTTTATTTTTCTAGAATGGAGCTGCAGGAGTTGTTTGTGTATTTTTGAGATTAGTTGTTTGTCTGTTGCTTCATTGGCTATTATTTTCTCCCATTCTGAAGGCTGTCTTTTCACCTTGCTTATAGTTTCCTTTGTTGTGCAAAAGCTTTTAATTTTAATTAGGTCCCATTTGTTTATTCGTGTTTTTATTTCCAATATTCTGGGAGGTGGGTCATGGAGTATCCCGCTTAGGGTTATGGCAGAGAGTGTTTTGCCTATGTTATCCTCTAGGAGTTTTATAGTTTCTGGTCTTATGCTTAGATCTTTGATCCATTTTGAGTTTATCTTTGTGTATGGTGTTAGAAAGTGATCTAGTTTCATTCTTTTACAAGTGGCTGTCCAGTTTTCCCAGCACCACTTGTTAAAGAGGTTGTCTTTTCTCCATTGTATATTCTTGCCTCCTTTGTCAAAGATAAGGTGTCCATAGATGCGTGGATTTATCTCTGGGCTATCTATTCTATTCCATTGATCTATGTTTCTGTCTTTGTGCCAGTACCATACTGTCTTAATGACTGTGGATTTGTAGTATAGCCTAAAGTCGGGTAGGTTGATTCCGCCAGTTCCATTCTTCTTTCTCAAGATTGCTTTGGCTATACGAGGTTTTTTGTATTTCCATACAAATTGAGAAATCATTTGTTCTAATTCTTTGAAGAAGACCTCTGGTAGCTTGATAGGAATTGCATTGAATCTATAGATTGCTTTGGGTAGTATACTCATTTTCACTATATTGATTCTTCCAGTCCATGAACGCGGCACATTTCTCCATCTGTTTGTGTCCTCTTTAATTTCTTTCATCAGTGTTTTATAGTTTTCTATATACAAGTCTTTTGTTTCTTTAGGTAGAAATACTCCTAAGTATTTTATTCTTTTTGTTTCGATGGTGAATGGAATTGTTTCCTTAATTTCTCTTTCTGATTTCTCACTGTTAGTGTAAAGGAATGCCAGGGATTTCTGTGTGTTGATTTTGTATCCTGAAACTTTGCTATATTCACTGATTAGCTCTAGTAATTTTCTCGTAGAGTCTTTAGGGTTTTCAATATAGAGGATCATGTCATCAGCAAACAGAGAGAGTTTTACTTCTTCTTTTCCAATCTGTATTCCTTTGATTTCTTTATCTGCTCTGATTGCTGTGGCCAAAACTTCCAAAACTATGTTGAATAGTAGTGGTGAGAGTGGGCACCCTTGTCTTGTCCCTGATTTCAGGGGGAATGCTTCCAGTTTTTCACCATTGAGGATAATGTTTGCTGTGGGTTTGTCATATATAGCTTTTATTATGTTGAGGTATGTTCCTTCTATTCCTGCTTTTTGGAGGGTTTTTATCATAAATGGATGTTGAATTTTTTCAAAGGCTTTCTCTGCATCTATTGAGATAATCATGTGATTTTTATTTTTTAATTTGTTAATGTGGTGTATTACATTGATCGATTTACGAATATTGAAGAATCCTTGCATCCCTGGGATAAAGCCTACTTGATCATGATGTATGATCTTTTTGATGTGTTGTTGGATTCTATTTGCTAGAATTTTGTTGAGGATTTTTGCATCTAAGTTCATCAGTGATATTGGCCTGTAGTTTTCTTTTTTTGTGGCATCTTTGCCGGGTTTTGGAATTAGGATGATGGAGGCCTCATAGAATGAGTTTGGAAGTTTACCTTCGTCTGCAATTTTCTGGAAGAGTTTGAGTAGAATAGGTGTTAGCTCTTCTCTAAATTTTTGGTAGAATTCAGCTGTGAAGCCATCTGGTCCTGGGCTTTTGTTTTTTGGAAGATTTCTGATTACGGTTTCAATTTCCATGCTTGTGATGGGTCTATTAATATTATCTATCTCTTCCTGGTTTAGTCTTGGAAAGTTGTACTTTTCTAGGAATTTGTCCATTTCATCCAAATTGTCCAGTTTATTTGCATATAGTTGCTGATAATAGTCTCTTATGATCCTTTGTATTTCTGTGTTTTCTGTTGTGATCTCTCCGTTTTCATTTCTAATTCTGTTGATTTGGTTCTTCTCCCTTTGTTTCTTGATGAGTCTGGCTAATGGTTTGTCAATTTTATTTATCTTCTCAAAGAACCAGCTTTTGGCTTGGTTGATTTTTGCTATGGTCACTTTTGATTCCTTTGCATTAATTTCTGCCCTGATCTTTAAGATTTCTTTCCTTCTACTAGACCTGGGCTTCTGCATCTCTTCCCTTTCTAGTTGCTTTAGGTGTAAAGTAAGGTCATTTATTTGATTTTTTTCTTGTTTCCTGAGGTGAGCTTGTATTGCTGTGAACTTTCCCCTTAGCATTGCTTTCACAGTGTCCCATAGGTTTTGAGCTGTTGTATTTTCATTTTCATTCGTTTCCATGCATAACTGAATTTCATTTTTGATTTCTTCTGTGATTTGTTGGTTATTCAGCAGTGTGTTGTTGAGCCTCCATATGTTGGAAGTTTTGAAAGGTTTTCTCCTGTAGTTGATATCTAATCTCACTGCATTGTGGTCAGAAAAGATGCTTGGGATGATTTCAGTATTTTTGAATTTATCAAGGTTAGATTTATGGTCCAGGATGTGATCTATCCTGGAGAAGGTCCTGTGTGCACTTGAGAAAAAGGTGTAATTCCTTGTTTTGGGGTGGAATGACCTATAGATGTCAATTAGGTCTAGTTGGTCTATTGTATCATTTAAAGTTTGAATTTCCTTGTTACTTTTCTGTCTAGTTGATCTATCCATTGGTGTGAGTGGTGTATTAAAGTCTCCTGCTATTACTGTGTTGTTGATTTCCCCTTTCATACTTGTTAGCATTTGCCTTACATATTGTGGAGCTCCTATGTTAGGTGCATAAATATTTATAATTGTTATTTCTTCTTCCTGGATTGATCCTTTGATCATTATGTAATGTCCATCTTTATCTCTTTTCACTGCCTTTATTTTAAAGTCTACTTTATCTGATATGAGTATTGCCACTCCTGCTTTCTTTTGGTCTTTATTTGCATGGAATATCTTTTTCCAGCCTTTAACTTTCAGTCTATATGTGTCCCTAGGTTTGAGGTGGGTCTCTTGTAGACAACATATATAGGGGTCTTGTTTCTGTATCCAATCGGCCAATCTTTGTCTTTTGGTTGGGGCATTCAGCCCGTTTACATTTAAGGTAATTATTGATAAGTATGATCCCGTTGCCATTTATTTTATTGTTTTGGGTTCCAGATTATCTATCCCATCCGTGTTTCCTATCTAGGCAAGTTCCTTTAGCATTCGTTGTAGGGCTGGTTTGGTGTTGCTGAATTCTCTCAGTTTCTGCTTGTCTGAGAAAATTTTGAATTCTCCTTCAAATTTGAATGAGATCCTTGTTGGGTACAGTAATCGGGGTTGTAGATTGTTTTCTTCCATGACTTTAAGTATGTTTTGCCATTCCCTTCTGGCCTGAAGCGTTTCTATTGAGAGATCAGCTGTTATCCTTATGGGATTCCCCTTGTGGGTTATTTTTTGCTTCTCCCTTGCTGCTTTTAATATTTGGTCTTTGTATTTGATATTTGTTAATTTGATTAATATGTGTCTTGGGGTGTCCCGCTTGGGGTTCATTCTATTTGGGACTCTCTGTGTTTCTTGGACCTGAGTGGCTATTTGCTTTCCCAATTTAGGGAAGTTTTCAACAATTATCTCTTCAAGAATTTTCTGATGGTCTTTCTTTTTGTTTTCTTCTTCTGGGACTCCTATGATTCGAATATTGGTGCATTTAACATTGTCCCAGAGGTCTCTAAGATTGTCCTCATTTCTTTTAATTCTTTTTTCATTTTTCCTTTCTGTTTCATTTATTTCTGCCATTCTGTCTTCTACCTCACTTATTCTGTTTTCTATCTCTGTTATTCTACTTTTGGTTCCCTCCAGGGTGTTTTTGATCTCATTTATTGCATTATTTATTGTATTTTGACTCTTTTTCATTTCTTCTACGTCCTTGTTAAAGCTTACTTGCATCTTCTCAATCCTTGCCTGCAGGTTATTGAGCTGCAACTCCAACTTATTTTCCAGGTTTTGGATCATTTTCACTATCATTATTCGGAATTCTTTGTCAGGTAGACTTCCTATCTCTTCATCTTTTGTTTGGTCTAGGGGGTATTTATCCTGTTCCTTTACTTGCTGGGTATTTCTCTGCCTTTTCATCTTGTTTATCTTGCTGTGTTGTCCCTTTATTGTGGGGGTTCCTCTCTGTGGGAGGGGTTGGATGTGTGGTTTGTCGAAGTTTCCTGGATGGGAAGGCCTGTGTGGTTTTCTGGTGGGTGGGTTTAGGTTTCCTCACTGTTACTAGCAAGAGATAAGAATGGGGAGAAAGCAGTCAAGTCAATGATCTCACTCCCAGGTAGCAATGGGTACTGGAGCTTGGAACCTAAAAGGTACAAAGTTGATACTAAGTACTAATGAGCAAAGATTAAGGTTGATGGTATCCTTGAGTCATACAATTCAGAAAATTCAAATTCTCAGTGATGCAGGAGTATCTGTGAAGCCACATATACAATGGTCATTCCTCTCCATTTTAGGTGCCTGAAACACAATTTTTATTTTGATTATTTTTTCCTAATGGTTAAAGCAGACAGCCATATGTGTGTTAGTCGCTCAGTCGTGTCCAACTCTTTGTGACTCCACAGGCTGTGAGGCTCCTCTATCCCTGGGATTCTCTAGGCAATACTGGAGTGGGTTGCCATTCCCTTCTCCAGGGGATATTCTCAACCCAGGGATCGAACCCTCGCTGCCTGTATTGCAGGCAGATTCTTTACCATCTGAGCCACCTGGAAAACAGACATACAATGCATATTTAGTAGGCTGTTTTGGTTAACTTGGAGCTCAAAGTAAGTTGTATATAAGCCAGGGTCACTTTTCCGATACCTCAGTACATGAAAATTTATTCCATCAGATTAAAATATTAAAATATATTTATGCAAGAAGGGCTTATTTAGACTACCACTGCAAGTAGTGACCATCACAGTTGCTACGTTAAGCAATTCTATAACATTCTAAACAAACAATTCGTTTCTGATCACCTTCTTATTATCACTCAAATAATCCTCCTTTTCCCACTTTCTCCTGATTTCCCAGACCTGGTGTCATTGTCCCTTTAAGTTCTTCTCTAGTGCTAGTGCTAAGTTGCTTCAGTAGTGTCCAAATCTTTGTGACCCCATGGATTCCTCTTGTCCATGGAATCTTCCAGGCAAGAATACTGACATGGGTGCCATTTCCTTCTCTAGGGGATCTTCCCAACCCAGAGATTGAACTGTGTCTCCTATATCTCCAGCACTGACAGGCAGGTTCTTTACCACTAGTACCAGCTATACCAGCCTTAAGTTCTCTACCCCTTGTTATACATGAACGTCTCAAAATGTGCTACAGTCAGTTATGAGCTAGAGTTAGCCCATATTTGCTCAAATGAGTGGATTGCTAAATTTTTAGAAGTCTTGCAAGATTATAGAAGCATTTATTAAAAATTTTAAAGCTAAATTATACAGTTATAATTAAATTACTGTAGTGAAGCTGCTCAGTAGTGTCCAACTCTTTGTGACCCCATGGGCTGTAGCCTACCAGGCTCCTTTATCCATGGGATTTTCCAGGCAAGAGTACTGGAGTGGGTTGCAGGGGATCTTCCCAACCCAGGGATCAAACCCAGGTCTCCTGAATTGCATGCAGACGTTTTTACCCTCTGAGCCATCAGGGAAGTCAAATTACTTAAAAGCAAAGTAAATACTTAGAATTCATCACTTCCCAATTGTTTTACTACATTCTACTAGTGTCTATATTTGAGATTATATGCAAATGTTGCATTTTTGTGTGGTAGAACTGCTAATTTAATAATGTGCCACTTCACGTTTGTCCCAAACACTGGTGGCTCAGATGGTAAAGAAACCACCTGTGAATGCAGAAGACCTGGGTTCAATCCGTGGGTTGCAAAGATCCCCTGGAGAAGGAGATAACAACCCACTGTAGTCTTCTTGCCTAGAAAATCCCATGAACAGAGGAGACTAGCAGACTACAGTCCATGGGGTTGAAAAGAGTCCCGCAAGACTGAAGTGACTTAGCATGCACACAATGCATTCAGTAAGATTATGTTAGTATCTTGAAATCAACAATGGATATTTACACTCCTGAAGTTGACATCTGTTACAATTCAGAATTTTGGAGCTATTTTTGTTCCTTGGATAGCTCATTGTTAAACATTTACTAGCATGCCATAACTACAGGCAGAGTGAATTAAAGTTTTGCTATGTTATACTTATATATCTTTGCATTTTGAAAGGATAGTTAGAAATCCACACATAACTTGGAATAGAATTTTCTGCATTGTACTTGTTTGGCAAAATTTGTACTTTAGGGGAAAGTTTCTCTTGCATCTCATAAATCATACTCAGTATTCAACCAAAGTTTGTCTACTCAAAATGTTGACTCATAACTCATGGATCTCCTCATTTTTCTTTTTTTGCAACACTGTACTTAAATCACAAGAAAAATCTATTGATCAATGCCAATGTTTTACATTTTTGAATATGAAACAAATATAGTTAAGATCCTTCAGAAAATTCAAATATATCATTATTTTCATTCATGATAAAACATTAAAAACATGTGTCTCCTTTTAGTATGTATTTGTTATTAAAGAAAAATATAAAATAAAGTACTTGCATAAAAATATTTATTGGGGTTGTGGATAAAATATAATTGTCTTTATTATAAACAAGATTGATTTACAACCTCATTAAATAAGCAAAGATGTTTGGTCAGCTTACCAATATGTTTTGAAGCAAAGTTCTTATATATGACTTAGTCTGACTTTATGTGGTTATTTACAATAGGGTGAATTTTAATTGAGTTTTATATAGCATTATGATAAAATATTTTCTTTTGTATCACCTTTTTAGAATAATATTTACCCTATATAGATTCTTATATGCAAAGAGTTTCTTAATTTTTCTGAACTAATTATCGTGTATATATACCTATTTCTTGGTATTTAAGTTAGGAAATTATGTTGGGTGATATACTTTCTGTAGATCAATATGAAATAGTTGATATTCTTATAATATACTATATGTTTAAGTGACAAATTGTGGAAGACTGGCTCTGAGATTAAAATTGGCTTCTGGAAATTGCAACACCTAAACAAATAATTTACATAATGAGAACTTAATCATCTTTTTCTCCTGTTTTTGTTCACTCCCTAAGTCCTGTCCCACTCTTTGCTACCCCATGGACTGCAGCACACCAGGCTTCCCTATCCTTCACTGTCTCCCAGAGCTTGCTCAAACTCATGTCCATTGAGTCAGAGATGCCATCCAACCATCTCATCCTCTGTTGTCCCCTTCTTCTTCTGCCTTCAATATTACCTTGCATCATGGTCTTTCCAATGAGTCTGTTCTTTGCATCAGGTGGCCAAAGTAGGAGCTTCAGCTTCAGCATCAGTCATTCTAGTGACTATTCATGGTTGACATCCTTTAGAATTGACTGCTATGATATCCTTGTAGTCCAAGGGATTTTCAAGTGTCTTCTCTAGCACCATAGTTCAAAAGCATCAATTTTTGGGTTCTCAGCCTACTTTATGGTCCAACTACTAGACAAGGATAATTTTAACTATACAGATCTTTATTGGCAAAGTGATATCTTTGCTTTTCAATATGCTATCTAGGTGTGTCATAGCTTTTCTTCCAAGGAGCAAGCATCATTTAATTGTATGGTTGCAGTCACTGTCTGCAGTGATTTTGGAGCTGAAGAAAATAAAAATTTTCAGTCATTGTTTCCACTCTTTCCATATCTATTTCCCATGAATTGATGGGAATGGATGCCATGATCTTAGATTTTTGTATGTTGAGTTTTAAGCCGGCTTTTTCATTCTCCTCTTTCACACTTATCAAGAGGCTCTTTAGTTTCTCTTTGCTTTCTTCCATTACAGTGGTATAATCTAAACATCTGAGGTTGATATTTCTCCTAGCAAGCTCAGTTCCAGCTTGTGATTCATCCAACCCAGCATTTAACGTGAAGTACTCTGCATATAAGCCGAGTGATAATATACAGCCTTAATGTACTCTCCCAATTTCGAACAAGTCCATTGTTCCATGTCAGTTCTAACTGTTGCTTCTTGACCTACAGACATATAGGTTTCTAAGGAGACAGGAAAGGTGGTCTGCTATTCCCATCTCTTTTAAGAATTTTCAAGTTTGTTGTGATCCACACAGTCAAAGACTTTGTGTTGTTTTTGTTCAGTCACTCAGCTATGTCCAACTCTTTGCAACCCCATGGCCTGCTTTATACCAGGCTTCCCTGGCCTTCACTATCTCCTGGAGTTTGGTTAAACTCATGTCCAAAAGCTTTAGTGTAGTCAGTATAGCAGAAGTAGATATTTCTCTGGAATCCCCTTGCTTTCTGTATGATCCAACAAATGTTGGTAATTTGATCTCTTGTTTATCTTTTCTAAATCCAAATTACACATCTGAAAGTTCTTGGTTTGCATACTGTTGAAGCCTAGCTTGAAGGATTTTGCACATTACCTTGGTAGCATGTTAAATAAGTGTAATTGTATTGTAATTTGAACATTCTTTGGCATTGCCTTTCTTTGGGATTGGAATTTAAACTGACATTTTTCTGGCATATTGAGTGCAGCACTTTAACAGCATCATCTTTTAGGATTTTAAATAGCTCAGCTGAAATTCCATCACTTCTACTAGCTTTGTTTGTAATACTTCTTCCTAGGGCACACTTCACTTCATACTCCAGAATGTCTGGCTCTAGGTGAATGACCACACCATCATAATCATCCAGGTCATTAAGATCTTTCTTGTGTAGTTCTTCTGTCTATTTTTGCCACCTCTTCTAATATCTTCTGATTCTGTGGATACTTGTCATTTCTGTCCTTTATGGTGCCTATATTTGCATGAAATGTTTTCTTGTATCTCCAATTTTCTTGAGAGATCTCTAGTCTTTCTCATCCTATTGTTTTCCTCTATTTCTTTACATTGTTCACTTAAGAAATATTTCTTATTTCTCCATGCTATTCTCTGAAACTCTGGGCATTCAGTTGGATATATATTTCTCTTTCTCCTTTTTCTTTTGCTTCTCTCCTTTTCTCAGCTATTTGTGAGGCCGCCTCAGACAACCACTGCCTTCTTGCATTTCTTTTTCTTTGGATGGTTTTGGTCACCACCTCCTAAACAATGTTATAAACATTCATCTGTAGTTCTTCAGGCACTCCTTCTACCAGATCTAATCCCTTGAATCTGTTTGTCACTTCCACTGTATAAAGGGATTTGTTATGTTATACCTGAATGGCCTAGTGGTTTTCCCTAATTTCTTCAATTTAAGCCTGGATTTTGCAACAAGGAGCTCATGCTCTGAACCACACTCAGCTCCAAGACTTGTTCTGCTGACTGTATAGTGCTCCTCCGTCTTTGGCTGCAAAGAATATGATCAATCTGATTTTGCTCTTGTCCTTCTTTTTTATCTATTCCTCAACCACACACTGCCCCTTCTCCTTCTTGTTTATTCACATGTCTTCCATGATGAGCTCATTGCTATAAACATAGCAGAAGCTCTGAAAATACTTATGCAAAACTCACACATTTCAGGAATCTGTAATGCCTTCTTGTTGATTTGGGGCTAGATATACTAACAACTTCTAATGCATATAAAATGTCAGAAGTTATGTGATTTTTCTTCTGAAATTAAAATTATAAATTAAAATTAAAAACTTTTCTTCTGAATTAAAATTATATAAAAATTAAGGCTTCCTCCTTATAAGCTAGTATCTCTAGCTGTCTCTCAAATTGCTTTTACTTGAGAAAGCCAGATATCTTGTTTTGAAACAGCCCTTTGGAGAGGTTCATGTGACTATGGGCAGAAGGCAGTATCATGACCTGAAAATGGATCACCCCCAATGGAGCCTTGAGATGACTGAAGTCATGGCCCACAAATAACTGAAATTTCATGAAAGACCTTGAGCCAGAGAACTGAGTTAAACTGGTCCCAGATTCTTGATGCATAGAAACTGTATGATAATAAATATTTATACTTTAAACTTTAGGGATATTAAGTTATATAGAATTAAATAACTAATTCACAGAGACTAGCATCCTCTTTACCAAAGACATTTCCTTGTTCCTGACCAATGGAAGGGCAGCATATATAATTATAACACTTCTAAAATCACTCATTAATCTTTCACTCTATCTCCTAAATCCATTTCCCATCTAGAAGTCAATACCCAGAGATACAATGTAAACCACACATTAAAGAGATCAAAGCCTTCATCAGCCTGGTTTGCTGAATAATTTCATGAAGCAGTGGACCTCTAAGATGCTGTTCTGACTTAATTAGAGAAATAAACTTCTATAATGTTAAATGCAAACAGGAGTGTGCAGTGAATTGAAAAGGGGTCTTCTCTGGCTTACCTGAAAATGATCATCTAAGAAATGGAGCTCCTACACCATCAGGAATAACTAGGTTCAAACCAGTTTCCCATAGATCTAGTGGTTTATCTTCTCTCAAAATGAAAGGGTATCAACAATTCCAGTTTGCCCTCAAGTTTTCAGTTTTGGAATGTATCCTGATTCCATGGCAGAAGCAACTTGTTCAGAACCCTCCCAAGTTGTGCCCTATGTGTCTCTTCGTTTGCTTGCTCCTGATGTATGTCCTTTATAATAAATGAGCGATCTCTAGTGCTTTCTTGAGTTCTATGTCTTTCTAGTGAATTGCTGAAACCTAGGAGATGGAATCTTCTTGCTTTTGTAGTCAGTTGGTTAGAAGAGCAGGTGACTTAAACTCCATGGACGGAGGAGCCTGGTGGGCTGCAGTCCATGGGGTTGCTAAGAGTTGGACACGACTGAGCAGCTTCACATTCACTTTTCACTTTCATGCGCTGGAGGAGGAAATGGCAACCACTCCAGTGTTCTTGCCTGGAGAATCTCAGGGACGGGAGAGCCTGGAGGGCTGCTGCCTATGGGGTCGCACAGAGTGAGACACGACTGAAGCGACTTAGCAGCAGCAGCAGTAGGGATCCTCTTGGCTTCCACTTGCTCAGATGGTAAAGAATCTGTCTGCAATGCAGAAGAACCAGGTTCAAACACTGAGTCAGGAAGATCCCCTGGAGGAGGGAATGGCTACCCACTCCAGTGTTCTTGCCTGGAGGAATCCATGGACAAAAAATTCCTGGTGCACTGCAGTCCACAGGATCAGAAAGAGCTGGAGGTGACTAACACTTCCACTTTCACTAGGGATCCTCTAACTTGCAGCTGGCATCTGAACCGTTTTGGGGATCATGCCCTTAACCAGTGGGTTATATAGTAACTATTTTGCCTCTGAGTTGCTTTGAACAATTGCAGCTTTAGTATGTTAATACATTTAAGATAGTACAGAAACACAGAAATAAAAACTAGGAGTATAAAATAACTGTTATATAAATACATTTTCTGGAAAAAAATTCTCACTACAGAAGAAAATAATTTGTTAAATTTTTAGAATTAAGGTTTATTTGAAATATATTTTTAATGAAAACAATTTTTCTCCTTAAATATCCTGAGATTGCTTTTTAAGAAATTGAGATGCATCATCTATTACAATTGTAAAAGCATTTTACAATTCTTTCTTTCTTCCTCCCCCCCCCTTTTTTGGGCACCATCTGAGTTTTTAGCAGTAGATTAACTTGGATAAGAAGTTTGCAAATATTTTTTGTGCTTTCCAAATGGGAGTTTGATCCTTTCTCAGGCTAAAATTTTGAGATATTTGTTAAAAAAAATCCCAAAATGTGTCTGTTGTGACTGAAAGCAAAGAAACATTCAGTGAAGACTAAGATATGTTTAGTGTTACACCACTGTTTCCTTCTCAGTGCTTCTGTTCAAATTTCTCATAACTTCTCTAAGCCTCGGTCCATTATTATCCTCTATTATATGATTAAAATAAAATTGTATTTATTCTTGAAAAATTGACAGGGATATTAGATTTATTTTACTTTTTTTTCTTCTTTCATTTTTGAACAAAAGGAAAGAACAAGGTAATATTGTACGCTGAGGGTCTTAGGAGAAACTGGAGTCTTATCTACAGTCTGTGTCCTAAAGGAACAGTCAGGAGAACTTCATGATCTTGAGGGATATTTCTATATATAATATGTAATAGTCTATAAAATATCTCCTTTAAATCTCTTTCTATAATTTTAAGTACTTTAAATACAGCAAACATTGAATATTTTATTTTAATTAATTAATTTTTTCTTTACATTATCCTGGTGGTTTTGCCGTACATTGACATGAATCCGCCATGGGTATACTTATGTTCCCCTTTCAGAAGCCCCCTCCCTTCCTCCCTCCCGATTCCATCCCTCTGGGTCATCCCGGTGCACCAGCCCTGAGCACCTTGTATCATGTATCAAGCCTGGGCTGGCGATTCATTTCATATACCATAATTTACATATTTCAATGTCATTCTCCCATATAATTCCACCCTCGTCCTCTCCCATAGAGTCCAAATGTCAAGTAGACCATTTAAAACAAAGGCCATCAGCATCTTCCCTCCTCGTTCTTTTTTTCTCTACCACCTCAAAATTTATGACAGATAATAAACTAAACATTTGGTTTCCTTCCATTTTTTTTCTAGATGATCTTTTTCTCTTTTTTGCTTACCCAGAATTAGAGAATGTCTGCATAGTCCAATATAATCAATAATTGCAGGTTGCTCATTTTTTAAAGTGGAATAATTTTTGCAAACTGATCATGGGAGCAAACCATCAAAGAATAAATATATGATATGGGAGAATGGCATTGAAACATGTTAATTATCATATGTCTAATCAATCGCCAGCCCAGGATTGATGCTCGGGGCTGGTGCAACGAGATCTCCCGGGGGGAGGGAGGAGGGAGGGGGGTTCTGGAGGGGGAGCATATGTAAACCCATGGTGATATCATGTCATTGTATGGCAAAACTAATAAAAAAGAAAAGAATAAATATTTAACAACTATTCACCACACTAAGAATTTAAAGTACACGGCATTAGCCTTATAATTTCCATATGACCATACTGATTCCTTAAGTGCAATATCTAGTTTAAGGGTATTATAAATAAAGTATTTGAAAAGACTTATAATATCAATATTCATTATGTTTTATTGATTAGTTGTCACTACTTAGTTCTGGAAACAAACTAACATATGCAGCATTATGCTTTAAATTCAAAAATTCAAAATTATCTTTGTGAAACACAATAGAAATTGTTTTCACAGCCTAAGGTGAAAAGTTGCTTTTTTAATAATCACAATTAATAATAGTGTTTATTTATAATATTCCAATGAAGATTTAAAATATCATATGTATCATAGTGATTCTGTTTAATTTATTCTATTCCACTTTAATCCACTCCAGTAATTCCATGCAAAAATATTTGACAGGATCAAATAACTGTTTTTGTACTCACTAATAGTTTACTATGCTTAGTATGAAGAACACTTCCATAAGCAGCACTGTTTAAGATTAATATTGGCTTCACTCTATTTTTCTGTTGGCCTGAGAACTTCCCATTTATATGCTACTTGGACATAGAACATGCCTCTCAAAGTGGGTACCCTCTATTTTTCTCTTGCTCTGAGTGTGAGAAACAAGATTATTCTCCTTCTGATATAAAAGTTGTTTTTTACTAATATTGTTTCTCTTTTTCAAAGCCTTTTATTTGACTCTCATTTTGCTTTTCATGAAAAACAAAATGTTTTAATTCACTTCAGTCATTCTACCACTGGATCACAAAATAAGGTAGAAATACATTATGGCCATTTCAACCTTGATGGCTTTGTGACACTCCTATAAAGTAGGTAGGGCTTCACTGGTGGCTCAGATGGTAAAGCATCTGCTACAATACGGGAGACCCAGGTTCAGTCCCTGGGTTGGGAAGATCTCCTGGAGAAGGAAATGGCAACCCACTCCAGTAATCTTGCCTGAAAAATTTCATGGACGGAGGAGCCTGTTAGGCAACAGTCCATGTGGTCGCAGAGTAGAACACGACTGAGCGACTTCACTTCACTTCACTTATAAAGTAGGTAGGTTATTTTTTCCCAGGTAAAACTTGGACTATGTAGCCCAGTAAAATCAGAAAGAAACTCTGGAACTAAGTTTATTATTATATTCTGTGTTTGAGAGAGTAAGTAGTTTGTTCTAGTGCCCAACCTGTTAACTTGGTATAGTTTCTTTCTTTTTTTCCACTATTTATGCATATAAATCTAGAATATTAAAGGAAACTTAAAATATACTCATGAGTATATTGTAAGCTACACTTTAAAGTACCACACCAGGCATTTACTTCTTTCAACAGATTCTGAAATAGGTAAGCTCATTTAATTCTATGTATATCTCCAGTCTTTGATTCCCAGGTTGTTCTGTCTCTTAGTTGTGTCCAACTCTTTGCGACTGGGTTAGACATCTGTTAACATGGCTGAAATAATTTTAGTTATACTAATTAAAAGAATACCACGTAAGCTTTCCATTTATTTTAGTCCAGAGACTCTTCACACTTAAGCAACATGAAATGTCCTTGCTGATATAATCCTCCTGATTAACCACTTCTGCCTCTTTTGGAGTCCACTGCTTTTGACACTGTAGGACAAGTATGTGGTCTTTTTTGCCCTAAGTCATCTCCTTCTGAGGTCTGGGAGCAGAGTTAATAATATATAGTATCCACCTTATTAATATGTTCTTCAGTGATTTGATGATTTTAGTATCTTTTGGACTCTCTCCTCAAGCATAATTTGAGCACAGATGGCTATATCCCCAAATCCTGTTTTTCTTTGTTTCCTCTAATTAATTTTTTTCTTTGGTGTCTGTCTCCTTGAAGACTTTGTTCCTTTCACTTAACTAATCAAGTAAAGAATGAACAATTGAAACCACATTCTGGTGTTCTAAGCGGTTCACTGAATCCAGATTATGAACAAAGGCACTCATTTAAAAAAAAATTTTTACTCCAGTGTAAAATTAAAATACTTTTATTTCTAGCATCCTCAGAGTTATTTACACATCTAGTAATTTTCTAATATTTGTATTTTTAATTTTCCTTATGTTTATGCCTCTCCTGCCAGCAGGTTGATACCTGATTCTAATAATAGGCCTAGAGGCAATGGGGAATGGGACATGAGAAGCAGCTTCTCTGGGTGAGGGAAATATTAGTTTTTAAAGAAAGACATAAGCTTCTTCATTCAAGGTAAATATTGCTGCTGCTTCTGACAAATTGGACTTAGTAAACATGGAGACTGGAGAGTTTAAGAGCTCTGAGTAACCCAAGTCCTCCCAAATAGTCGTTTCTTGGATCTGTACTCAAAGTTAGGCTTACATATGCAATCTAGTGAGATCATTAAGCTACTTCATATTTCTGATTAGGTATACTTGATGGATCACAAAAATGAGTTTTTATTTACTTCCTATATTCTATTTTACAAATTGAATTAATAATTTAATGATTTATGCTTGTGATTAACTATTAATGGCAGTAACTATTCAACTTAGTGAAACTTTTCTTTTTCATGATAGTTGCATATCACTTTTTCATGTCAGTTGAATAAGGTTGTTTGGTTTGGTTTAGTTTCCCCAGCCATTTCAGTAGTGGAGAGAAAGCTAGAGTGGTTTCTTCTTTCCTATCACTGTAAACAAGGCAGACATGCCTGGTTTGTTATTTTTCTATAGCCCTGTTCTTATATTTCAGTGTGTAATTTATCTATACTTATAATATAGTTTAAAAGAACAAGTTTACGTTTCATATCATAAATTAATGGTTGTACTATATGGCTTTAAGAGACAAGATCTATACAAATATGTGTTTCTCACCTACCTTGTTTGATTCAAAACACATGTGTACCTCAAAGCTTATTAATTTTTATGTGCAGCTAATTTTGGAAAGTAGACTCTCATGGCAATATCTTAATTATATTACTTTATTCAGAATTTTTTTTTTTAGTTTGTTTAATTACTTTATTTTTTTTTTAAATTTTCTTTACTTTATTGTGTTGGATTTGCCATACATTGACATGAATCCTCCATGGGTATACATATGTTCCCCCTCCAGAACCCCTCTCCCTCCTCCCTCCTGATTCCCTCTCCCTGGGTCATCCTGGTGCACCAGCCAGAGCATCAAACCTGGGCTGGCGATTGATTTCACATATGATAATTAACATGTTTCAATGCCATTCTCCCATATCATACCACCCCTGCCCTCTTCCACAGAGTCCACGAGACTGTTCTATACATCTGCGTTTCTTTTGCTGTCTCGCATGCAGGGTTCTTGTTACCATCTTTCTAAATTCCATATATATGTGTTAGTATACTGTATTTTTGTTTTTCCTTTTGGCTTACTTCACTCTGGATAATAGGCTCCAGTTCCGTCCATCTGAGTAGAACTGATTCAAATGAATTTTTTTTAATTTTGATTTGCAGTTTTGAAAATAACAGCAATATGTAAATTTTTTAATGGTTCAATTCTAGAATACTGATATGTTTATATATTTTGAATAAGGATGCTGTTTATCTACATATCTTTTTTTTTTTTTTTATTTTATTTTATTTTTTTATTATTGTTTTTGCCATACATTGTCATGATATCACCATGGGTTTACATATGCTTCCCCTCCGGGTCCCCCCTCCCTCCTCCCTCCCCCCCGGGAAATCTCGCTGCACCAGTCCCGAGCATCAATCCTGGGCTGGCGATTGATTAGACACATGACAATTAACATGCTTCAATGCCCTTCTCCCATATCATCCCACCCTTACCCTCATCCACAAAGTCCACAAGTCTATTCTATACATCTGAGTTCCTTTTGTTGTCTCCCATGTTGGGTTCTCATTACTGTCTTTCTAAATTCCATATATATGTGTTAATATACTGTATTGTTGTTTTTGCTTCTGGCTTACTTCACTCTGGATAATGGGCTCCAGTTTCGTCCACCTGAGTAGAATTGCTTCAAATGAATTTTTTTTTAATGCTGAGTAATATTCCATTGTGTATATGTACCACAGCTTTCTTATCCATTCTTCAGTTGATGGGCATCTAGGTTGCTTCCATGTCCTGGCTATTGTAAACAATGCAGCGATGAACATTGGGGTGCACGTGGCTCTTTCAATTCTGGTTTCCTCGGTGTATATGCCCAGCAGTGGGATTGCCGGGTCATATGGCAGGTCTATTTGCAGCTTTTTAAGGAACCTCCACACTGTTTTCCATAGTGGCTGTACTAGTTTGCATTCCCACCAACAGTGTAAGAGGGTTCCCTTTTCTCCACATCCTCTCCAGCATTTATTGCTTGTAGACTTTTGGATGGCAGCCATTCTGACTGGTGTAAAGTGGTACCTCATTGTGGTTTTGATTTGCATTTCTCTGATAATGAGTGATGTTGAACATCTTTTCGTGTGTTTGTTAGCCATTTTTATTTCTTTTTTGGAGAAATGTCTGTTAAGTTCTTTGGCCCACTTTTTAATTGGGTTGTTTATTTTTCTAGAATGGAGCTGCAGGAGTTGTTTGTGTATTTTTGAGATTAGTTGTTTGTCTGTTGCTTCATTGGCTATTATTTTCTCCCATTCTGAAGGCTGTCTTTTCACCTTGCTTATAGTTTCCTTTGTTGTGCAAAAGCTTTTAATTTTAATTAGGTCCCATTTGTTTATTCGTGTTTTTATTTCCAATATTCTGGGAGGTGGGTCATGGAGTATCCCGCTTAGGGTTATGGCAGAGAGTGTTTTGCCTATGTTATCCTCTAGGAGTTTTATAGTTTCTGGTCTTATGCTTAGATCTTTGATCCATTTTGAGTTTATCTTTGTGTATGGTGTTAGAAAGTGATCTAGTTTCATTCTTTTACAAGTGGCTGTCCAGTTTTCCCAGCACCACTTGTTAAAGAGGTTGTCTTTTCTCCATTGTATATTCTTGCCTCCTTTGTCAAAGATAAGGTGTCCATAGATGCGTGGATTTATCTCTGGGCTTTCTATTCTGTTCCATTGATCTATGTTTCTGTCTTTGTGCCAGTACCATACTGTCTTAATGACTGTGGATTTGTAGTATAGCCTAAAGTCAGGTAGGTTGATTCCGCCAGTTCCATTCTTCTTTCTCAAGATTGCTTTGGCTATACGAGGTTTTTTGTATTTCCATACAAATTGAGAAATCATTTGTTCTAATTCTTTGAAGAAGACCTCTGGTAGCTTGATAGGAATTGCATTGAATCTATAGATTGCTTTGGGTAGTATACTCATTTTCACTATATTGATTCTTCCAATCCACGAACACGGCACATTTCTCCATCTGTTTGTGTCCTCCTTGATTTCTTTCATCAGTGTTCTATAGTTTTCTATATACAAGTCTTTTGATTCTTTAGGTAGAAATACTCCTAAGTATTTTATTCTTTTTGTTTCGATGGTGAATGGAATTGTTTCCTTAATTTCTCTTTCTGATTTCTCACTGTTAGTGTATAGGAATGCCAGGGATTTCTGTGTGTTGATTTTGTATCCTGAAACTTTGCTATATTCACTGATTAGCTCTAGTAATTTTCTCGTAGAGTCTTTAGGGTTTTCAATATAGAGGATCATGTCATCTGCAAACAGAGAGAGTTTTACTTCTTCTTTTCCAATCTGGATTCCTTTGATTTCTTTATCTGCTCTGATTGCTGTGGCCAAGACTTCCAAAACTATGTTGAATAGTAGTGGTGAGAGTGGGCACCCTTGTCTTGTTCCTGATTTCAGGGGGAATGCTTCCAGCTTTTCACCATTGAGGATAATGTTTGCTGTTGGTTTGTCATATATAGCTTTAATTATGTTGAGGTATGTTCCTTCTATTCCTACTTTTTGGAGGGTTTTTATCATAAATGGATGTTGAATTTTGTCAAAGGCTTTCTCTGCATCTATTGAGATAATCATGTGATTTTTATTTTTCAATTTGTTAATGTGGTGTATTACATTGATTGATTTGCGAATATTGAAGAATCCTTGCATCCCTGGGATAAAGCCTACTTGGTCATGATGTATGATCTTTTTGATGTGTTGTTGGATTCTATTTGCTAGAATTTTGTTGAGGATTTTTGCATCTAAGTTCATCAGTGATATTGGCCTGTAGTTTTCTTTTTTTGTGGCATCTTTGTCGGGTTTTGGAATTAGGGTGATGGTGGCCTCATAGAATGAGTTTGGAAGTTTACCTTCGTCTGCAATTTTCTGGAAGAGTTTGAGTAGAATAGGTGTTAGCTCTTCTCTAAATTTTTGGTAGAATTCAGCTGTGAAGCCATCTGGTCCTGGGCTTTTGTTTTTTGGAAGATTTCTGATTACGGTTTCAATTTCCGTGCTTGTGATGGGTCTATTAATATTATCTATCTCTTCCTGGTTTAGTCTTGGAAAGTTGTACTTTTCTAGGAATTTGTCCATTTCATCCAAATTGTCCAGTTTATTTGCATATAGTTGCTGATAATAGTCTCTTATGATCCTTTGTATTTCTGTGTTTTCTGTTGTGATCTCTCCGTTTTCATTTCTAATTCTGTTGATTTGGTTCTTCTCCCTTTGTTTCTTGATGAGTCTGGCTAATGATTTTATTTATCTTCTCAAAGAACCAGCTTTTGGCTTGGTTGATTTTTGCTATGGTCGCTTTTGATTCCTTTGCATTAATTTCTGCCCTGATCTTTAAGATTTCTTTCCTTCTACTAGACCTGGGCTTCTGCATCTCTTCCCTTTCTAGTTGCTTTAGGTGTA
>ML660248.1:0-16811 GCA_007570785.1 Antilocapra americana
GGAGGGGAAGCATATGTAAACCCATGGTGATATCATGACAATGTATGGCAAAAACAGTAAAAAATAAAAAAAATAAAAACCTAAAAAAAAATCTGTGTCGTTTACACTGTACACAAACTATATGTATAGAACTTCATGTATGTAACTTGTTAATAAATAAGATGCATATTAAAATTTTTTCTTAGAGGGTGCCCAGGGAAGTGTTTGGAGACCACTGGAGGACAGAATGATAAAATTTAGAGCCTCAGCAATGACAGAATTTAGACCTAATTCTCTGAGTTGGCAGATAAGGGAAATAAAATTCATAGAGTGTAACTGAACTGTCAAACTTTACATAGCGAATCAAAAACAGTCATCCAGTGGCTAGAGTCTGATCACTGACAGACTTGCATCTGGGTCACTGGATCCCTAAAGCAGAATTGACTGTTTAATTTCTCCTGTCATATATGCTTGACACACACGTGTGTGTAAATCTCTGACATAATAATTTATACTCAGTAGGCATACGCTGTTTCTTCATTCAAGAGACTTACTTTCATCCCTTTCAATCTATGAAGTATCAGACCATCAGAAGGCATGAAGAAACCTGGGCTGAGAGTCTTCGTTACAGAAGGCCTGATCTTGACTGCATGGCTGGTTTGAGGCGCATCACTCTGAACTGCAACACGCTCATTGGTGACCTTGGTGCAAGTGGTTTTGCAGAATCTCTTAGTGAGGATTTATGGCTTAGAGGTAAATTCTAAAACTGAATATATTGAATTTTTCATACTAGATAGGTTTAGCTTTTGGCATGATACTGTTGCCATAGAACTTTTATTTTTTTAATTTCATTTTTTTCAATAGCTTTTATTTTACTTTTAAACTTTATCTGAGTTGCATATATTCTTTATAGAAAATACAGAGTAACAGGAGAGCATTTGCCTGTAATCTTAACGCCCAGACATAATCACAATTCATTTTGGTGTATATACATTCAGTCTTTTTTTTTCTTTCTATAAATATATTTATATACTTAGGGATTACAAAAATAGAATGTAGTATACTTGCTATTTCATATTCCTGCTTTTTTCACTTAATGATGTATCATGTAGTTTTCCATCATATTGATGTCCTATAGTTTAATCAATTCTTTGCAATTGGATCTAGACAGTTTGCTTTTCCCTGTCAGAAACAATGTGAACACGTTGTATATACATCTCTGTGTCCATCAGGGTTACTTCTGTAGAATAAGTTACTAAAAGTGGAATGACTAAGTGTGAGATATTTTTAAGACTTTGGGTACACATTGCCAACCTGCCATTCAGAAATGTTGTGCCAATTTGTAGCCTAACCCTCACAAACACTGGCTTACAGCACTTTTAAAAACTGTAAAACTACAAAAATGAAGACCTCTCCCTTTTTTATGTGACTTTTTTCAGTTAATAAAGTATGAGCATCCTAGTAAGTCAATAATTTACATCTATAGCATTATTTTTAGTGACTGTTCAGTGTTCCCTTATATAAACATGCCACAGTACACTTAGCTTATTCACTCTTGTATATAAGCTGTGTTCCGTTTTTCAGTTACAGGTCTCATACACATCCTGGCTTATATCTCTGGTTATTTCTTTTGGTTAAATTCTTAAAGAATTGATGAATCAAAAGGGCATACTGATTTTGAAAGCTTTTATTACATGGTGACCTAATCTGATAGGCAAATAATCACATTTTATTTTAGTTTGTATTCATTTGATTTACTGGTGAGATTGAGGGACTGTTTGTATTAATTTGGCTAGTTGGTTAATTATACCCTGTGTCCATTTGTCTGTTGTGAGAGTTTGTAAGGATTGCATCATATCCTGTCAGATACACATTTCTGACTTGCTATTTCTATGTGTCATGGGGTTTTGAAAGACTCCAGTTATTTTAATGTAATAGTATATATGCTGTGGTCAGTTGCTCAGTCGTGTCCGACTCTTTGCAACCCCACGGACTTTAGCCCCTCAAGCTCCTCTGTCGGTGGGATTTTCCTAGTAAGAATACTGAAGTGGGTTGAACTTTCTCCTCTAGGGGATCTTCCCAACCCAGAGACATAACAGCAATTTAGAAAAAGGCTGATGATAGTTTCCTTTCATTTAGTACTTTTTAATACCTATGCTTTTGTATTGATGATACCTTTGGTTTAAATGAATAGGTTTTCCAGCCCCAGAACTATTAGAATTCGTGATCATTTGTCCTGGATTTTGTCTGACCTTTTGCAGAAAGTGTTGTTGACCAACGTTCTTTCATGATAGGTTTTCAGTATGTATTTTCTATTCACACATTCTTTGAATTTATTGTTGTTTGTATACTCTTAGACCTCTTTGTCTTTTTTATTCTAAAGCAGTTATTATACTTGTTCTACTTTGTTCTCCCCTTTTAACCAGTTTCAAGAGTGATTTGGAACTCAAGATCATGATCGTGATTTGGAACTCAAGATCATGATCAAAAGAATGCAGTGCAGTTTCTGAGCTTCACCAGTTTTTGCTTGTGAGATTTACAGTGCCACTACTGCCCTTGCTGGGCTCCCCTGATAGCTCAGTTGGTAAAGAATTCACCTGCAATGCAGGAGACCCTGGTTCAGTTCCTGGGTCGGGAAGATCCGCTGGAGAAGGGATAGGCTACCCACTCAAGTATTCTTGGGCTTCCCCTTTAGCTCAGCTGGTAAAGGATCCACCTGCAGTGTGGGAGACCTGGGTTTGATCCCTGGGTTGGGAAGATCCCCTGCAGAAGGGAAAGGCTACCCAATCCAGTATTCTGGCCTGGAGAAATCCTTGGACTCTATAGTCCATTGGGTAGCAGAGTCAGACACTACTGAGCAACTTTCACTTTCATTACCCTTGCTAATTATGAACTGAGATTCATTTGGTTTTGTTTTGTGTTCATAAGTTATATGCAATTTATTCTTCAGTCTGTAATTGTAAAATATGCTGGATGATTTATTTGTACTAAATGCAGGGTAATCATTGTACATCCAAGAAGAGGTTTTTAATTTGGATTTTGCATTATGTGTATACATATATTTTTGTTTTTTTTCAATACCCCAAATTACAAACCTGCCATGACTGATTTTATCAGGACTCTTCCACAAGTGGGAAAATGAGAGTTGTCTATATGTTTAATATGTATAGAGTTAGCAAGTGACCTTTTTTGTCTTTCACCAAAAGCACTTGACCTGCAGCAGTGTGGCCTCACAAATGAAGGAGCAAATGCTTTACTAAAAGCCCTTGAAACCAATAGAACTCTGGTCGTTCTGGATATAAGAAAAAATCCACTTGTTGGTGTGTGGTCACTTTTTTTAATTGATTAAAAAATAGCAAAACAAAAGCGCTCTTTAATGTATCGGCAATTTTAAAAACCTAATGTGTTTAACTTTCCTCATCTACACAGTTGACCCTTGAACAGCTTGGGATTACTGGTGCTGACCCCCACACAGTGGAAAATCTGGGTATAACTTTATAGTCAATGGTTCTGCCTCTGGGGATTCAACCAACCTTGGATCAAGTAGAACAATAGTATATATTTACTGAAAAAAATCCGTGTAACTAGATCCACAAAGTTCAGACCTGTGTTGTTCAGGGTCAGCTGCACTTCCCTAATGTTGCATTTCCCTTATGTTTTTAGCAGATAATTTACTAATTAAAGTGAATTATACTTGTAAATCATTCTTGCCTCTACTCTGAAGATGAACCTAGATAATCTTGCTTCTGCCAAGTGCCTTATATTCTTCTTGTGCAATTCTTGGAACGAGTGCTTTATTCATGTGTCAGTTTAACAAGTAAAATTTTTTAATACCTTTTATGTACCAGATATGGGTTTCGGCACTAAACCAGAGATAAAGCACTGAACCAGACAGATAAAGTCTTGCCCTCATGGAGCTTACATTCTACTGAAGGAGTTCAGGTAGAAATGTGTAAACCAATGAGGAATATAGTTTTAGATGGTAGGAAGTAAAAAAAAATATCTTAATGTAAAGGGAGTAAGGGGGGCAGGTAGGTCTACATTGGATATGCTTTGTAGGGGACAACTTTACCAGAGAAGTAATGTTTGAGTGGAGACCTGATTGAAGAGAGGAGCAAGCCATGGAGGATCTGGGGAAAGCACATTCCAGGACAAGGGACAGTGAGGATGCAAGCATGTAGGTGGGTGGGATATTTAAGGAAAGGCAAGGAGGCCAACATAGCCAGAGCACTGAGTGAGGAAGATGTGGTATGCCATGAGGTCAAGGAGCTAGCCAGGGCCTGATCTTGTAAAGTCTTGAAGGCCAGAGTAAAGACAGGGATTATTCTAAATGAGTAGAGGGTTTTGAACTGGAAAAAGGCATGATCTAAATAATGTCTCAATAAGATGACCCTGGCATAGCGAATAGGGTCACTGATCCAAATGACAGATGTTTATGGCTTAGCTTAGCTTGGAAGTTTGGAGCAAGTGAAAAGCGATTGAATTCAGGTTGTATTTTGAGCATGTAGCTAACAAGACTTGCAGGTGGATTAGATGTGGGGTATGAAGGAAGTATTAACAGAGAGTCAAGTCCTTGATGATTATGTGTGCAACTGGGTGGTACCAGTTAGAACGGGGCTGATGGGAGGAGCAACTTTTGAGGGAATATCGAGACTTTGGTTTGATATTTTAGATAACTTTGATGTATCTGAGTGTCCGGACAGTTCTCAGACTCTGCTTTCTATCCAAAGGTACCCAATGCCACTTTAAATGCAAAGTGTTTAAACTTGACCTTTGCTGCTACCCAGGTAGTATCCACTGAGGTCAGTCTGCAAGATGGCATCTTAGGTTTTTTAGGAAGAAATTAGAATATACAAAGGGAGAAATACATATATATTATATAATGTAGATTTCATATTTAATTTTGTGGGAAAAGCAGTAATTGGTTGGCTTTTGTTTTTAAATGGAAATAGCCACTCATTGGGAAATAAATACTCTTATTTCAATTTATTTTACTTTAGATCATTCTGTGATGAAAGCCATTATCAAAAAAGTTCTCCAGAATGGAAGAAGTGCCAAGTCAGAGGTATAACATGTTTTAGTTTCCTAGAAAGAATTTCACTTTAATGTCTTCCTTAAAAAAAATTATAAGGATACTTTCTGCCATCTTAAACTGAGTTTTTAGTCAAATCAAATGGCTTTTCTGTTTTTGAAGATATTGTATAATTCTTTAATTCAGGTTCCCAGAAATGCTGTCAGAAACCTTTTATTAACTTAAAATATTTTAATTTCCAGTTAAAATCAACCCTTCATAAATCACCTGTAACTAAATGGCATATTTATTATTTCTTCTCAGTACCAATGGATAACTTCTCCATCGGTGAAGGAACCAGTGAAGGAACCATCCAAAGCTGCTAGACAGAAAAAGAGAACCATAATTTTGGGAAGTAGTCGAAAAGGAAAAGCTACTATTAGAATTGGTAACTTTTTTTTAATGCTACTAGAACTTATAGCCCTTATGTTTTCCAGTGTGCTGAAATTAAAACAGCCAGTATTAACCACATAGATATTATTAATAGGTCTATAATTGCCTAAATATGTATTATAAGAATTTATAGAATATAGAAATTATAAATGAATTTAAAGAGATGTTAATATTAACCAACTTCTGTGTTTAAATTTCATAAAAAGTTTGTTATTTTGGCAGTATTTTCTGGTTGATGATTACTTCTAGTATTTTGCAGTTGAAATTTGTGAAAAATTGGAAATAACCTAAAATAAGCTATTATAAGCATCTTCAGAAATACAGCTTTTTTTCCTACTAAAAGATGTATAATTTTGATTCCCCATTAAGCAGCTTGCTTAGAGAATAATGTATTAAGTAGAAGTTTTCCAGAGTGTTTATTAAATCAAAAATAGCTTATGATTTGTCTGCCAATTGTTACTTTAAGACAGTGATAGTTTAATAATCAATCAAATGGTATATAAAAAGAAATTAAGACTTTTATATCACACTAATTATATACTATTATTAAAAGTTTATATCAAGTATAAAGCATTCTTAAAATAGCTAAGTTGACTTGCTATAATATTAGAAATAGAAATATAGGTAAATAAAACATGTATATATAAAACATGTTAGAAATTCTATATATTAGTATGTTGTGGTAGAGAATAGGGCATCATAGAATGAGAATAAAGCAAATTAATTTAGCATGATTAAACAAAGTGGAAATGTTACTGACATTTGCAAGCTCACTGAGCTATTTTAAGAGTAATTTCTTGGGCTTTTGTTTTCTTTTGTATTTTCTTCAGTTATTTGGAGACATAGAGGTAAGCCAAATCAGTGTCTGGCTATTTAGGTAGATCCAGGTGAGTACAGGAGTTAAATAGCTGTGTGAATTGTGTCACACCTACAATGTAATTATGTATGCCTTAAAAAGATGGAAATTTTTATCAGAAATGTTTTTATTTCCTAACGAGACAAATGTAATTTTTAAAATTTTAATTACAAATATATTTGCATTACTTTCTGCAAGTAAAGGTGTACACATTACAAACAATGTGCATACAGACTTTTTTTTAATGTAGTTAAGTTAAAAAACAAAATAGCACAAAATGAACTGAGCCCCTCTGTATTTTGAGGCGTGTAAATTTATCCAAAGAAATCACACAGGATCATGTGGTGGTTATCAGTAAGCTACACTAAATGAAACATTTGTCCTGTATCACCATATACACTCTATTTTACACACCATCCTAATGTTGCTAAAGTACAGTAGGCTTGATGAAGAATAAATACAATCATTTTAACCTATGATGTTTGTTTTCAGTAATGTTCAAATTAAATATTTAAATGTGAATTTTAATATATGGTTTGTTCTAAAGAAAACATTAGCTTGTAAGTCTCATTTTTGCTACCAAATATTTCTTATAAAAATACTTGACTCTTTAGTAATGAAGTGTAGGGTCAGTTTCTGCATTTCACTCTCTCATCCAGTGGGTTTCACTTTTTGTGTGTGTTTTTTTTGTGTTTTCTGTATGAAATGAAATGAACAGTGAAGGTCAACAGACTTATAGGAGGGTAACATTGACTCATCTATATAGTCATAACTTTTATTTGTTTTTACATAGACAAATTAATCTTAAAATGAAATTTTGGTCTCATCCCGAAGATTCTATTTGGCAGAAGTCATGGGTGTATTTATATTTCTCTATTCTTGGGATTCAGAAATGCCAAAGGTATTCTAAGATTCAGATCGAGTATCTCTGCATGATACATAAAATGTATCATTCTTTGGGATTTTTCTAAAATTTATTTTGCATGTTCTGCACACCTCAGTACTTTTGTTTTAGTTAAAATAACTTGTTACTTTAGTGGACTTACATTTTTCAAAATTGCCGGCCTGTGTAAAACATTTTTACACAATGATCCTGTTTTTAATGGCCTTGACATCATTGTGAAGTGCCTGTTTTATTCCTTTCAGTGTGTACGCATGTGATAGTTGCTCTGTAGGCTTTTAGTGCATTTGATTGCTTGTTTTCATGATTTCTCAAACATAGGATTGGCCACAAAGAAACCTGTAAGTAATGGAAAGAAACACTCCACTGGTAAAGATTCTTATGCTCCTGACCCTCTGCCGCCTGGTGTGTCTGGTTTCCTGCCATGGCGTGCTGCAGAACGTGCAAAAAGGAACAGGTAGAGTGTTTTCATTCCCTGTCTTTTAGTCATCTAGAATTCTTTACTTTGGAGCTTCTATTATGTGGGAGGTCTATGGTGGTTTCTATAGAGGAGGAAAGATAACTCACACATGGCTTCTGCCTAATGAGTCCTCTAAGAAAGAAAAACAAAAAGTAATTGGGAGTTTGAAGTTGTTTCTCAAGTGTCACAACAGAGGTAACCCCATGGGAGTCCTGAGGAGGCTAAAATTCTCTGCGATCATGCAGATGAGAAAAGTTTCAGTAAAGGCAGATATAGTTGAGCCAAGCCTTACAGCACAGAGGTAGAAATTTGGATCTGTAGGAATGGGAAAAAAGACATTTTAGGCATAGGAATAGTTTAATGCAGAATGGATGAGAAATATCTAAATCAACCAACTTAATTCAGTAAATCAGATTTAGTTTGTCAAACTAGACTTAACTGACTTTAGCTGATTACTTATCCAGGGGATAAGTTCATAGTAATTATGTCATAGAGCTGTGAGTAAAATCTTTCAACTATAGCTCTAGGCTTGCTAGATGAAATAAATTGCTCTAGGTTATTTTTAAGACTTATTTGGTAGTATTCATGAAATTAGAATGGCGCTAGTGGTAAAGAATCCACCTGGCAATGCAGGAGAACCAGGAAACATGGGTTTGGTCCCTGGGTTGGGAAGATCCCCTGGAGGAGAAAATGGCAACCCTCTCTTAGTATTCTTGCCTGAAAAATCCCATGGACAGAGGAAATTGGTGGGCTAGAGTCCATAGGATCACAGTGAGTCAGACACAACTGAGCATCTGAGCACATTGATGAAATTCGGTGTTAACAATTGCCTAAGAAAACAAAGAGAATTGATTTTAAATAGTACTTGAAGTAATTACTGTGTAAAATACCTGTTCAATTGCTCACATTTAGTTGATATTTATAAGCCCCATTGAACAACTGACTACTTTTTTGCAAATGGTACTATAGATTCTTAAAGCATAAACTATAATATTGAATTCCCAGTCTTTGCCCTTTAGTTTAAGAGCCTTGTGTTTTCATATCGTCTTCTTGAGACACTTATTAATCTCAGGTCCATTCTCATCACAAGGAGATGTAATTAGAGAAGGATTCATATCACCAGTTAAGAAGGTAAACTAAAATCTCAACCACCCTGAACGTAGGAACCAAAGGTACCTCTCAGCAGTTCAGAGAGTTGTCACAAAGTGGGTCTGCTAAATTCTGTTCACTTTTTTTCATAGCAGAGCCTTCCAGGTCTTTTTTTTTATATTTTTTTATTTTTTTATTTTTTTTTTTATTTTTTTTTTTTTTTATTATTGTTTTTGCCATACATTGTCATGATATCACCATGGGTTTACATATGCTTCCCCTCCAGGTCCCCCCTCCCTCCTCCCTCCCCCCCGGGAAATCTCGCTGCACCAGTCCCGAGCATCAATCCTGGGCTGGCGATTGATTAGACACATGACAATTAACATGCTTCAATGCCCTTCTCCCATATCATCCCACCCTTACCCTCATCCACAAAGTCCACAAGTCTATTCTATACATCTGCGTTCCTTTTGTTGTCTCCCATGTTGGGTTCTCATTACTGTCTTTCTAAATTCCATATATATGTGTTAATATACTGTATTGTTGTTTTTGCTTCTGGCTTACTTCACTCTGGATAATGGGCTCCAGTTTCGTCCATCTGAGTAGAATTGCTTCAAATGAATTTTTTTTTAATGCTGAGTAATATTCCATTGTGTATATATACCACAGCTTTCTTATCCATTCGTCAGTTGATGGGCATCTAGGTTGCTTCCATGTCCTGGCTATTGTAAACAATGCAGAGCTGACTTATTTTTGTATACAATTCTATGTGGATATTGTACATGATTCTAAGAACTTACATTAAATGGGTTTAACTGGTGATATGTGTACATCAAGATATAACTTCGTTTTGTTAATATCTTTTTAGGGGTTTTCCGTTAATCAAAGCTCGTGATGTGTGTAATCAGTTGCAGGTATGTGGTTATTATATTTATTGTATACAGGGGGTTGAATTGGGAAGGGTGGAAGATCATACTTTTTGCTTTTTAAACTGAACAGAGCCCTACAAAAACCAGTTCCCTCTCTGAAATAAATTCATTTAAAACCTGTCTCGTCATTCTCCCATTGCCTCTGTGTAGTTGTATGGATATGGCACACTGGGGGCCTTGTGGTTAAGTCTGTAAACAAGGAAGTGGGTTCTCTAGTCCGCAAGTCAGTGGTTACCCAGTAAGACTAACTTGATTGCCATTTCTGACCCCTTACATGGAGCTGTCATACCCAAGAGTGTTCATGTGTTTTCAGAAAATGTTGTTTGGGGGCTGTCTGTACAATTTCCTGATCTTCAAGACAATACGAAGCAACATATCCCAAGCCTCTGCTCTCTGAGCTTTCCTTCTTCCTCACCAAGGCTGCACACTTGCCTTCTTTTACAGCCTCATGGCCTTGGAGCAAGCTGATCCTGCCAGTGGTCTTAGGAGACTGCGTAGTTGCTCTGCTGAGATTAACAGATGAGCACCTTGGGTGTCAGTCCTGCCCCTGGATGCCTGGTAGAGGGGTGCATGCCTCATTCTACCATTGGGAGTTTCCTCTCCTCCAGGGCCTGTCAGAATGATATCCTAGTGACTTGTCTTCTGCACAGTTATATAAAACTAACACACATCCTTTTGACCTATAGACTTTTATGGGGTTGTGACCAGGTTGGTTTTTAAATGGAAGTGTCTTATTGAACAGCATTCCAGTGGCAGTGAAGCTCAATTGGAGAACTGAATTATAATTATACTAGTTTTGGCTTAAGGATGATAAGAAAATAAAATTTTTGATAGGTCAGTTTTAATTGTGTATGTATATGTGACTAATTTTTCAAAAGATTCTGTTTATTATTCACAGTTTAGATATGTTGACTTTCTAATTATTGATTCTTTACCAGTCCCCCTACTGATGAATTGTCCTCCTAAAAACTACATTTTCTTCCAGACTATTTGTGTCTGATGGTGAAGAATAAATTTCTAGTTTGTAGTATAAAGGTGATCTGAGAAACAATGTTTACCCTGGCTCCTTACTTGTCTTCTATGAAAGAAACTTAATAAAATAATACAATTCCAAATACTAATCCTAACTAATTCAGAGGTCTGTACAGTAACATAGCAAAAATAAGTTACTGTAATTTTACTTTGTCATTGCTTGTTTTAGACTAAGAAGCAGTGGGAGACATTAACAAATAATGACTTGATACCTCAGATTGCTTGTGTTAAATGTCCTTTAATATTTGCATATTTGGTATCTTGTTCATGTTATCTTTTATACAGTTTTGTCTTTTTATTTCAAGCAATCAGATTTTCCTGTGACTGTGACCGTAGAGAGTCCTTCCTCCTCAGAAACTGAAGAGGTCGATGATTCCTCAGAAAGTGTTCAGGAAGAGCCAGAGAAAATCAGTTTGAAACAGGAAGCATTGCAGGTATAAAGTTAACACTTTAAAGATATAGAGAAGATTATTTTTCAAACAGATTAGTTGTATCTGACTGCAATACTTGACAGCTTCTGTGGGAGCTTTTTGTTTTCCTCTTCTGTCTGTGTTGTATCCCCTTGAACTTAGACCAAGGTGAATGGTGTAAGAAATAAACAATCAAAACATGTAACTAGTTACATATTTGCCTTTCTTTAGAACCTTAATATTAGATATAGGGAGAATCTTTAAGATAAACTTGAAGGAATTGAGTTCTGAATGAATGTAGTCAGCTGAATTGGTGCCCTTGTTTTACAGATGAGAAAATTGACAATTCTTTTTATAGGAGGGGTGAATGACCTTATTTTTAATGAAAAGTTGAAAAAGTATTTCGATATTGATATTCTCCTTTCCTAAAAATAAAACAGCAAGAAGCTCCATTATATTGCCTAATAAACCTGACATCTAATGTCATTCCATACTTCTGTTTATATGGACAGAAAAGAAAAATTGATCTTCATTAAGAAATTTTTACTCTTCAAAATAATATATTAATTTTATTTCAACTTAAATGCAGAGCTGATAATTTGTAGTAAATAAGGGAAACACGATTTGAGGGCATCTTGTTATTGTGCTACAAAAATCTGTGTTTAATTTTTTTTTATACTTAGTATGATTTTCTTTTAGTATGAAATCTTGATAAATTTCAAACTACTTCATTATTAAAGGACAATGAAAATTACTGTTTGATTTTTAAAAGAGAAAGTTAGATTTTAATGTTTTAGTTAAAATTAGTGATAATATAGAGAAGTTTTAAGTACTTAGAAAATTATGAAATATTATGAAATATTAGAGTAAGAGGAATCTGTAGTTCATGTAGAATTACCCCCTTTTCATCTTACAAATGAGCACCTACAATTTGTAGCACATAAGTGGTTTATTAGTAAGTTGCAGAGTAAGACAGGACCCTAGGACACCTAACCTGCATTTGCTGTCATTTTAGATGTGTGGATTCGTTTCCTTCACCAGTAGTTCAGGATATTGTATTGATATTTCTAAAAGCAGTTGTAGACATTGGGGAAGACCAAGTTTTATAAACTGTGACTACAGAATAGAGTCAGGATGCTTTGAGAACCCTTTCAGCTCTTCTTTGTTTTAACAAGACACTAAAATGATGGTATCAAAGTGTTTAAATATATAAACTCACAACAATCAAGAGATTTCAGAATATCTTTGAAATACAGGAGACAAGTGGAAGAGTGTGAAACTGAAGCAGTAGAACGAGCCATCACCTACAGTATGCCCAGGGACCGCCTGCAGCTGAGGGGGGTCTGATCCCCTGCAGAAATAGCTTCCTACTCAGATGTGCACATGGGAGAGGGAGTGAAGCTAGTTAAGCAGGGGGGGTGAAATAGGGGGAGCTCACTGAGTTTGTGCTTGAAAGAGTTGACTCCTAGCTCCACCCTTGCTCTCCTGAAATGAGGTAATTTCATTTGAAAAAATGAAACTGGAGACAACTAGGGCAGCTATTATGAGTTTTTACACCCGAGAAAAGAGTACCTGGGGGTGTCCTTTTATGGTCACTACCCACTTTTTCCTGCATTAGAAAAGCCAGTCAGTCACTGACTTCCAGGGAGCTTTTTGCTCTCATTCTTAAATAGAAAATAACCATCATATGCCTGGTAGTTGAGTAAAGCTTACAACAAGAGAGATGGGGAAAGAGTAAAAACAAATCCTAGTAGGGCCAGGGAAAATTTAGGAAACAAAGTAACTTAAGAAAGAACCCTAATTCGTATCCTTAAAGAGGCTTAAAAGGAGCTGGAAACTTTAAAATAATAGGGTATTAATTAAAAAGGGAATGTCAGAAAGCAGAGAAATCTCTTGGAAATGAAAATGTGGTTGCTGAAATAAGTTCAGTTGGAATTAAAGAAATTTCTTAGTATATAAAAAAGAAAAAATGGAAAATGTGGTAGAAGTGATATACTAGGGGAGGCTGCATCGAGGAGGTCCAGCATGTTCCTATTAGAAATTCTAGATCCAGAGAAAGGAGGGAAGCTGTCAAAGGGCAAGAAAATTCCCCATAGCTGAAAGTAAGCTTCAGGCCTCAAACTGAAAATAGCTACTCAAGTTTTAAGCAAGATAAACAAAAATAGCCTCTACCTAGATACTCTTTACCATGAAATTTTTAAATACTGAAAAGATACATTCATTCCAGAGAAAACAATACTGGTCACCTAAAATAATAAAATCTGACTTTATCATTGTTGTCATCAGCACCATGGATTCTGGAAAGCATTAGTAAGATACCTCCAGAGTTTTTCAGGCAAATAATTTTCACCCTAGGGTTTTGTATCCAGCCAGACTATCAGTCATAAGTGGAGGCTGAAAAAGATATTTTGTACATAAAGAAATTTGAAAAGCTTACCCCCTGTGCTACACAAGTTATTTGTAGAAATAATCCAGCCAAATGAGGGAATAAACTAAGAAGGGAGATAATAGGGGATTTGGGAAACAGTGGATTCAGTGCAGAGTCAGCTAATA
Source organism: Antilocapra americana (assembly GCA_007570785.1). Classification (NCBI taxonomy): domain Eukaryota; kingdom Metazoa; phylum Chordata; class Mammalia; order Artiodactyla; family Antilocapridae; genus Antilocapra; species Antilocapra americana. The sequence goes on from ML660248.1 coordinate 13,674, forward strand.
TAGATTTGAGAGCCTTCCATTGGTTGTGTGATTGACAGCTTAGAAACACATTGAGGCGTATGGTACTTACTGTTCATTAGGTACTGTTGAAAGGGAGGAGGGAGAGGAAGAGGAGGAGGAAATTGAACTCCAGAGGAAAAAAGGCTACACTGACATAAACATGAAGTGAACTAAATTATGGTAGATTTTTTTTTTGAGCCGGGGAGGGGGTTGCACCTCAGCTTGCAGGATCTTAGTTCCCCGACCAGGGATTGAACTCATGTCCTTGGAAGTGGAAGTGTGAGTTCCTATAGTGAATAGCCAGTGAATTCCCTAAACTGTGGTAGATTTTAAACTACTACTGGTGAGCAAGAGAAGAATTCACTTAAACTGACAGTACAGGTGTCCCCCTTTTCAGTGACACACAGAGGCAGTGACCGCCTGTCTAATTTGTTGTCCAAACCAGAACATTAATAATGTAAGGAGTCACTATACTTCTGTAACATCAGGACAACAGGTATAAACTGGAACAACTCAAGGCACCTGAGGGTATGTGGTCATGCTATACAAGGGTAATGACACAGAAACAGTATAAGAGGTATAATCTATACATAGAGACACAGTATATGTCTGCAGAGGGCAATATTAAAAATAGAAATACTGTCTTGGTTTGTAGCTTTTATTGTCAACTTGCATGTAATAACAAATAACTAACCTGAACTATACTTAGTAAGTATTAGTATTCACTTAGTATGTACTGAAATGTATTGTGTCCTGGTATATACTTAGTATGTATTATATTCTAAGTGTTTTTAACATACAACTCATTTAATACTCTGAATAACTCATTTAATGCCTATAACTCATTTAATGTTCTGAATAACCTTATGAGGTTGGTGCTAGTATCATTCCTGCTTTTCAGAAAAGGAAGCTAAGCCAGAGAAGGACCTTGACCAGCTTGTCCCTGATTTATGGTTGGATTGGGGTTTTGACTTCAGGCTTTCTGTCTCTTCTCTTAAACATTGCTGCATACTGACTCTCAAATAACAGAAAACTTAACTACACATAGAACAGAATATAAATTTCAACTTTGACAATATAAAAGCTAGGTTTGGAAGGTAGACAGAAGGTAGAAAAAAGGGGAAAAGACAAGAACGTCCTCATTTTACAAAGCGGGATGTTGAAAGAGTTTATAGTTGATCAGCAATATAGGTTTTCAAGTATATCACTACATGTGGAAGAGATTATGACTGGTAGAAAAACTAATAATAACATAAATTTACTAAGCAGTGTGGATATAGGAAAGAGTGTAAAGGAACTAAATCCATACCTAGAAAATTAGAAAGTTAACAAATACTGCCTCAAATTTAGTCAGAAATAGTCATGTAAGTATAGTGTTTGGAAATGGAAAACTAAAAATAAGGCTAGTTTTCTTAAACTTCATAAAGAAGGATATCCAGATAGCCAGTAAACATGGAAAAGTGCCCAACTTCATGAAGTAATAAGAGAAAAACAAATCAAGACCAGAAAACTACATGCCAGTGAGATTGACAGAGTGTAATAGTATCAGGTATTACAGACCTGGAGTACTATGAGAATCTTCTACCCGGCTTGTACTGAAGTATAAATCAATACAACTTTGAACAGCCTTTAGCACTCTCCATCAGCTGAAGGTATATAAATACCCGGTGACCCAGCAGCCCTCATCCCACCTGGGTAAATGCACCAGAATAACCGGTACAACAGGATTGGTGTACATGCCTTAGGACAAACAGAAAAAACCCAAACATTAAATAAAGTATGTATATTCGTACAGTGGGAAAGCTTTCAAGGAATAAAATTGAATGACCTATTAGGTTGGTGCAAACATAATTATGGTTTCAGACAGTGAATCATAACGAGGCTCAAGCACATCTTTATTAATCAAAATAGGAACCATTACAATCAACACTTATTTACCAACAAGAAATAAGTTTTCTTATTCCTATAGCATAAAAATATATGCTTCAGGATTCAACAAACTCTTGAATAGCATTTCCTGCATCCTGCTGGTTGTGGAAGTGTTTTCCCTGCAAAAAGCTTTCAAGATGTTTGAGGAAGTGGCAGTCAGTTGGCAAGAGGTCACGTGAATATGGTGGATGAGGCAAAACTTTGTAGCCCAGTTCTTTCAACTTTTGAAGCCTTGGTTTTGTGACGTCAGGTCGGGCGTTGTCGTTGCAGCCCAGTGCCAGCTGCAGGTGTTGGGATTTTCAGAGTATCTCGTTGATTTACTGAGTGTACTTCTCAGATGTAGTGGTTTCCCCAGGATTCAGAGAGCTGTCATGGATCAGACAGGCAGCAGACCACCAGTGACCGTGACCATTTCTTGGTGAGAATTTGGCTTTGGGAAGTGCTTTGGAGCTGCTTCTTGGACCAGCCCCTGAGGTGGCTGTCACTGGTTGTATACAATCCACTTTTTGTCACACATCACAATATGATTGAGAAATGGTTCATTGTTGTGAAATAAAAGAATACAGCACTTTAAAACGATGAGTTTTTAAAAATTTGTGGTCAACTTACGAGGCACCCAGGCTTCCTTTGTGGCTCATCTGGTAAACCTCCTGTCATGCAGGAGACCTGGGTTCAGTCCCTGGGTTGGGAAGATCCTCTGGAGAAGGGAAAGTCTACCCACTCCAGTATTCTGGCCTGGAGAATTCCATGGACTCTATAGGCCATGGGGTCGCAAAGAGTCGAGGCACCTACTTATCGATCTTTTTCATCTTTCCAATTTGTTTCAAATGCCGAATGACCATAGAATGGTCAATGTGGAGTTAGTTGTTCAGCAACTTCTCATGTAGTTGTAAGAGGATCAACTTTGATGATGCTCTCAATTATCGTCAACTTCTGATGGCCGACCACTGTACTCCTCATATTTAAAGCTCTTGTCTCCTTTGTCAACTTGTTGAACCACCACTGCACTGTACATTCATTAGCAGTTCCTGGGCCAAATGTGTTGTTAATGTTGCCAGTTATCATTTCCAGCAGATGTATAGAACAGACTCGTGGACTCTGTGGAAGAGGGCAGGGGTGGGATGATATGGGAGAATGGCATTGAAACATGTTAATTATCATATGTGAAATCAATCGCCAGCCCAGGGCTGATGCTCAGGGCTGGTGCAC
>ML660249.1:0-23755 GCA_007570785.1 Antilocapra americana
AATGAATCCTGGATATTCATTGGAAGGACAGATGTTGAAGCTGAAACTCCAATACTTTGGCCACCTCATGCGAAGAGTTGACTCATTGGAAAAGGCCCTGATGTTTGGAAAGATTGAGGGCAGGAGAAGAAGGGGACGACAGAGGATGAGATGGTTGGATGGTGTCACTGACTCAATGGACATGGGTTTGGGTGGACTCTGGGAGTTGGTAATGGACAGGGAGGCCTGGAGTGCTGCGGTTCATGAGTCGCAAAGAGTCGGACACGACTGAGTGACTGAACTGAACTGAACTGAACAGTGGCGTTACATATGTTTACATTTTTGTTCAACCATCATCACTCTCTATCTACAGACCTTTTTCATCTTTCCTTGTTGAAATTCTATCCTCATTAAACAATATCCCAGTTCCCCTCCCCCTAGTCCCTTGCAACCACAGTTCCCTTTCTGTCTCTAGGAATTTGACTAGTCTAGGTCTTTCATATAAACTCATACAGTATTTGTCCTTATTCACTTAGCATAATGGCTTTAAGTTTTTTCCAGGTTACAGCAAGTTTCAGAATTTCCTTCCTTTTTATGACTGAATAATATTCCACTGTATGTATGTAGCACATTTTGTCTATCCATTCATTTGTTGATGGACACTGGGGTTGCTTCTGACTTTGGCTATTATGAATAACATAGCTATGAACATGGCATATGTATACATATGTACAAATATGTATCTTGATGTTCATAGTAAACACTTTTTAAATACTTTTATCAGGCTCCTCTGATGGCTCAGTGGTAAAGAATCCACCTGCCAGTGCAGGAGACAGGGATTTGATCCCTGGTCTGGAAAGACCCCACATGCTATGGAGCAGTTAAGCCGATGTACCACAACTATTGACCTGTGCTCTAGAGCCTGGGAACTGCGGCTATTGGGCCCACACAGCCTAGAGCCCCACGCTCCACAACAGAAGAGACCACCATAGTGAGAAACCTGTGCCCTGCAACTAGAGTAGCCCCCACTCATTACACCCAGAGAAAAGCCTGCGCAGCAATGACGACCTCGCACAGCCAAAATAAATTAGTTAATTAATAGTTGAAATAAACAAATTTATTTTAAAAAATAGTTTTATCATCCCATTGTGTATACCCAAGCACTTTAATTTGGTCTTGACCATCCCTTACAATTTTGATATCATATTTCTTTTAATTCTCTCTTAATACACACTTTAAACATGCTATTTCTTATGCCAGCAAACCCTATGCAACAGGTAATGGGTTGGCCCAAAAGTTCATTCAGGTTCTTCTGTAAGATGTTATGGAAAAACCCAAATGAACTTTTGGGCCAACCCAATATTATTACTGCCCCATTATGCAGATGAGGACACTGAGGTTTCTCAAGACCAAAAAGCTAGAAGGTAGTGGAGCCAGAATTAAGATACATATAAATTGATTCCCACAAACGCTATTTCAACTACACTGGCCATTTTTTATAACTTTAGGTTTATTACATTAGTTCAGTTATTCAAGATGCATTTAGCGTCACTTGGGCAGCTTTAAAAACAAAATCATGAACTAATTAAACTAATTAAATCTGTTGCTTGTGGGACTCCAGGATGTTTGAAAGCCTCTGGGATGAGGTGACATTTGAGCTGAAACCCAAATGACACGAAGGAACCCTCAAGTATCAAGTCAAAGAAAGTAGATTCCAAGCAGAAAGATCAGCAAGTGCAAATGCCCTAAGGTGAGGAGACAGGCTCACTCAAGGAACAGAAGAGTTAATGTGGCTGGACCTGGCTGACAGAGGAGGGAGCAGGAGAGGCCGGGAAAGGTACAAGGGTCAGTCCTGTTGCCTGTGGTAGGGTATCTGGGTTTTAAGTAAATGCAATAAAGAGGAAGTCACTGAACAGTATCAGGCAGAAAAACAGCATGATGTGAGGTGCATTTTAGGGGAGTCATGATGCCTACTGGGTGAAAGTTGGATTGTGGGGAGCAAGAGTGCCAGATGCAGCTAGGAAGCAGAAGAGTCTTGAGTAGGATGGTAGAGGCTTGGAAGGGCTCCTGGAAGGTGCATGAGGAGAAAAGGACAAGTTTGGAAAACAGAAACCAGTAAACAGAGGCGGCATTTTCAGTCTTCAGAACTCAGTATTATGAGCTTCTCAGAGGAAAGGTGCCCTTAACACAAACACCCGATAAATACATAATGACATGGATAACATTAAAGGTGATATCTCACCTCATCATTCTTTAAATTTAAGTGGCGAGAAATGGGAAGTTGATTGAATTATTCTAACTTTTGAAACCCTTTGAGGATTGATGATTCCTAAGGGTAATTATTACATTTGGTGATGGAAGTTCCAAGTTTTTTGCTTATGGACCAATTAAAACAGGGTGTAATGTTCTAAGTAGACCCTTCCCTTCCTTCTTTAGAGAATCAATGCTGCTCAGTGATGTCATTATAGTAGAAACAAAGAGGTCAGTGTAATATGACTTGGGTAGAGGGTGAGCTGCTTCACATACTGAATGCAGTTGAAAATACAGTCAATGGCGGGACCTGCCTTTTGAGTGTGCGTTCTCTCTTCTGGGCTTGCTTTATGGCTAATCTGATGTCATTTAGCACCATACTCCTTGAACTCAAGAAACAGTGTATCTGACAGGATGAATATCCTATAAAAATATTGTGATTAAAGCCATTTCCCTTGGGCATAGCCTCACTTCTGTGGCATGCCTGCCATAAATACTGAATGACTCTCATCATGAGAAAACACCAGACAAAACCAAATCACCCTCTTCAAAATACCAAGGTCATAAAGAACAAAGAAAGGCTGAGGAAGTATTCCTGATTAAAGAGAAATGTCAACTGTATGCAACGTTTGACCAGAGAAGACAGAACACGACTGAGAGACTTGCTGTAATTTGAAAACAGCTGTCTATTTGATAATCATATTTTGTCAGTATAGTAGAATAACCAGGATCTGATAATGGTATTGTAATTACCATTGACTTCCCTGGTGGCTCAGATGGTAAAGCGTCTGACTACAATTTGGGAGACCCAGGCTCGACCCCTGGGTTGGGAAGATCCTCCGGAGAAGTAAATGGCACCCCACGCCAGTACTCTTGTCTGGAAAATCCCATGGACAGAGGAGCACGGTAGGCTATGGGGTCGGAAAGAGCCGGACACGACTGAGTGACTTCACTTTCACTTTGTAATTACAGAAAGGAATGCCCTTCTTCTTAGGATATGTGGGCTAAAGTATTTACAGGTAAAGGGTTATGAAGTCTGAAGTTCTGAAGTGGTTCAGCAAGATTAAAAAAATAAATAAATGAACAGGAAAAAAAGACATAGAAATGTGGGGCAAAATACTGGGTTGGACAAAAAGCTCAGTTTTTTCCATAAAATTTTATGAAAAAACCCAAATGAATATTTGGCCAAACTAATACTTTTGGTAAATTTAGACAAAAGTTATGCAGGTCTTCATTGTTCCATTTTTGAAATTCTTCTATACATTTGAAATACATGGCTTAAATAGAACATTTTAAAATTAAATAAAAAGAAAGAGCCATTTTCCTTTATAGGTCTGACTATAGTTTCCACATTGGATAAACACCAAAATTAGGGATTTCTAATTGTGACTGCTCACACACAAAGAAATCACAAAAGCACAAGGAGAAACGGCCCAGGAATCTCAGCAGAAGGTTCTGGAATTGTTCCCATCCAGTCTGCGTACTGACATCTGAATCTATTCTGTCCCATATGTAGTCCCAGTTCTTCTGCCTTCCAAAACTTTTCAGGATCTCTCTGTTCTCCCTCTATGATTTGTGATTATTCTCTGGTTTTCTCCCCTCTGCAACTCTTTGAGTATCTGATGGTCTTGCATTCTGCTCTGGGCATCATGTTTTATTTTAGCACCTTAAAAAAAGTCACCTGCAGTGAATCCCTATGGTGTGCTTACAGACACTCCATGTGGTGATTTACGAGCTGGGACTCCAAGACTGGAAGGGTGCCCCCCAAGGTACCCCAGAGGGACAGGGTGGCCAGAAGAGCTGCAGAAGAAATGCTAAAGGAGGGCTGCCAAGGAGCTGCAGGATCCTCAATCTGATGTGTCTTTCTACGGAGCTGCACTTAGATCCAAGGGAGACTAGTTCCCGTCTTAGCTGTTTCAGCATCCAACTCTGTGACCTTGGACTACTCTCTTACTCTCACTCTCCTCACAGGTAAAATCATCAAACCCAAGATCCTCTTAGGTTTAAAATGATTCATTATGACCCTTCAGATTCTCTGATTCACCTCCTTCCTTGTGATACCATATGGTGTTGCAATCTGAGGATTGTCCATGAGACATGAAATAATCGATTAATCAGTGAAACATGGTGAGCAGTTTCTATGAACCCAGACCTGTTCACAGTGGTTACAACTCGGAGTCCTGAGGCAAGCAGACTTCTTTCAAATACTGGTGCCTTCTGTTCTTACTTGCTCTCAGAATGTGCTCTCAGTAAATGGACAAGTCATTTACTCTGCCTAAAACCTCAGCTGTCTCATCTGTAAAATGGGAACTGTAACTACTTATTCTCAAAGGTTATTGAGAAGATTAATGAGATAATGCATATGGTACCGCATCACGAGTATTCATTAAAGACAATATTTCTAAATACTATTAATGATATTCTATTAGGATATAAGAAGAATCCCTTAGACTTCCTAGATGTCCAGTTGAGAGTCTACCTGCCAATGCAGGGGACACGGGTTCGATCCCTTGTCCAGGAGGATCCCATGTGCGGCAGAGCAGCTAAGCCAGTGCCCCATGACTACTGAAGCCTGCATGCCTGCAGCTAGGGCTCCACAGTCCAAGAAGCCACCTCAGTAAGAAGCCCACGCACTGCGACTAGAGAAAACCAAGGCTCAGCGCAGCCCTAAATAAGTGAATTTTTTAAAAAAGAAACTCTTTCATCCAGGATACTCTGATGGAAGTTACAACCCAACAACAATGCATAAAGGTAATAAATTTAGTGATTAAAGTCTTTGTGGCAGAGACAAAAAAGGTTTTAATAGGTGAAATAGAAAGTTTTGGCCAGGATTGGAATTATTCCTGGCTTAAATACTCAAAGTACTATTAAGTATGGAACAACAAAAACATATATGTAAAATCTTTATTTTAAAATGTATTAAATGTAAAATTAATACATAGATACATCTAACTTGAAAAAATGATTTCAAGTAATATAGAATTAGAAAAAGTCATTATTTAACCAAATCTCACTATCCTCCACAGATATAATCACTATTATCAGTTGGTATGAATTCTTTAAAAGACTGCATCCTTCTATTTATTTTTGTTTACAAATTCTAAAGCTGGGAAATACAGGACCTAGTGTTTGTGACTGTTGTGTTAGCTAGCTGTTCCTTTTATCCATATGAAATATCTCGTGGATCTAGAGATTAAGACTCGGAGCTTAAGACTGGCAGCTTCTGATTCAGTGGGAGGGGGTCTAGTCCTCGGTTGGGGAATGAAGATCCTATACACTGTGGCATCGTCAAAAAAAAAATTACCTCTTGTCTATTTAATGCTTTCCAGTTCTAAACTTGCCCAGAAATACTGATTTTCAATTCCGTTTTGGTAGCATTTACCTCCCATAACTTTTATATCTATTGATTTTCAACCTCTTGACATGCTTATGCTATTGATACGTCTCCTGTTAATAACAGAGCTGGGCCTCTTCAACTTGAGTGGTTTTTCTTTATTCTGTGATTTCTTTTTCTAGTATTGCTTTCAGAATTCTCACTCTATTCTCTCCTAAAATTCTTATTAGATGTTGGCACTTCTGACATGTTCCTTCAAATCCCTTAACTTTTCTTCTCTACCTCATAATTGTGTCTTTTTATCCTGCTTTCTGGTAGGATTCCTCACCTTAATCTTTCAGACCATTGATTTGTGTTACACTGATGTCTAATTTGCTATTCAGCCCATTCATTAGTTGTTAATTTCAACAATATATTTTTTAAAAATTTCCTAGATCTCTGAGCAGTTTTTACGGCTACAATATCTTCTTAAATCTGTCTAAGAATAGGAATTATAATCATTCCAAAATCTTCTACCATTTACCATCATAACTCAGTTTCTTAATTTGTTGCATCTGGTGTCCCTTTTTCAGTTGCTGATTCACTCCAATGTTTGCATATCCTTGCTGATTTCCTATTGCCCTGATTCTGTGAATACTTTGTCTTCAGATGGCAACCCATTCAGGGATTCATGCATTATGCCAGATAATGGGGATCTGCTCCCAGGTGGGGTGGACTGCAGTCTCTTCAAGTCTGAGAGGAGCAAGTGGGCATAGGATGTGTTGTTGGACAGGGCATACCACCTTCTGGACAGGAGCAATTTCCAATACTTTTGGTCACCATCCTCCTGAGTATTGTCCCTCTCTCCTACCTAGATGCCAGATTCTTCTGCTCAGACTAATTCAGTTCTGTTGAGCTTGTCTGCTTGCAGTGTCTCAGCCAGGCCTTCTCCCACTCTTGTCTTGAGGCTGGAAGTGCCTCACATTTTATAGGAGTCCTTTCCTACATGAGTTTTCACTTTGCATGGTAAAATCTTATTTTCCTTCTGATCTACCCAAAACATCTCTTCTTGTTTTCCAATCTGATTCTGTATTTATTTTTCAATGTATATTTCTCCTATAATTTGTATTTTCGTGCAATGGGAAGAAATTACAGAATATTGTCAGGAGCCCGTGTCTTTCTGATTAGACTTTAAAAAACTGTTTTCTAAGTTTTGTTCTATCAGGGTTATATTTCAACTCCTTGAAAGCATATTGCATTATAGAGATGCTCTTGTTAGAAAAGAAATCTTTGAAGAATGCCAAGAGTTATCTTGGCAGAAATCCACAGTAAACAGAGCTCTGGCTCAAAAAGACCACAATACTGGATAAATGACCCTGTAGCAGGAGGCACAGTTCTGCATCTGACATGTGTGTGTGTGTGTATGTGTAAGTCTGTGTGCTTCTTTTTTTTTATAAAATGGAAATTTAACCTGAACTTTATATCATATTTTGACCACTTCCAAAATTAGCATGCCATAATAACACTTAAAACAGTTGACAGTCTTTTGACTAAAAACACAAGTTATTTATAAATCACTTAGTATTTACTTTTGTATGTGGACTGTAATCCAAGAAAAACAAAATAGTAAGTTATGGTTAGAAAAGTTTTATGTGCAACTTCATGCTAATTATGACCAGTTATTGGCCAAGACTTGATATCAAATTAAGAAATAAGTATAATGAGAACTTGTATGCATTCCATGAGGAAGATTCTCTTACAGAGAAAAAATAAAATATGACTTTTGCCTTTTCCTCCATAAAATAGCAAATTCAGCATTAAGGTTCTGCTCTCATATATAAAGTTTAGGTTTTTCAAAATGTTTATTTGGCTGTACCAGGTCACAGTTGCAGCATGTGGGATCTAGTTCCTTGGATCACCAGGGAAGGATAGATTTCAACAGTCTGCTCTTCCCTCTTGAACTCGCTTCTGTGCTTATCATTCATTCTTTGATATTTAGTCATAAATGGGGTCCAGCTCTTTTGTGACCCCATGGACTGTAGCCCGCCAAGCTCCTCTGTTCATGGGATTTCCCAGGCAAGATGACTGGGGTGGGTTGCCATTTCCTTCTCCAGGGGAATCTTCCTGACCCAGGGATCGAACCTACATCTCTTGCATTGGCAGGCAGATTCTTTACCACTGAGCCACCAGGGAAGCCCCATCATTCATTCTTACATTCACTGTATTAGCTAATTTTTGATTTGCAGTAAACCACCCTAACTATTATGGGGCTTAAAACAACAGTCATTCATCTAGCCCAAGCATTGACTAGGTGCTCTTCTGTCTGGGTGAGGCTTGGCTGAACTCAGCTGGCCTCATTGATGCATCTGTAGTCAGTGGGTGATTTGGCCAAGGGCTGCCTGGGCTAGTGGCAGAGGTGATAGGGAATGACTGGTCTGACTGATCCACTCTCTTATCAGCCTGCAGGCTAGCTTCCACTGCTTCAAGGGGAGGCTGGGCCCCAACAGCAGAAAGAGGGTAAAATCCAAAGCATGAACCCCCTTGAGGCCTGAGCTAGCCTCACACTTGTTAGCATCCCATTGTTCTGGAAGGGGAACACATGTATACCCATGGCGGATTCATGTCAATGTATGGCAAAACCAACACGATAATGTAAATAAATAAATAAAATAAAAAATAATAATAAAAAAAATAAAAAACACCACTCACAAGGTAAAGACTCTATCAAAGAGTGAAAGAATTTGTGGCCATTTTGCAATCTACCAATGCATTTTAATTGATTCTATCAATTCAGTACACCCAGACACATTGAAGATTTCTCCACAAAATTTAAGTGATTAAGAGAAGAATATTGTGGAGAAATTACAGCAATTACTTAGTAATTTCTTATTCTGAAATATCATGAGATTGGGTAGGAAAACTGAGTTCCAGATTCAGTCCACCATTTTCTTTTCATCAGTGTGATTCTGGATAAACCATATAGCTTCAGAATTAGATTTTTTAACATTTAAAATGAAGGAGTTGGAATATCTTGGAGGCTACTCTTCTCACTCCATTATTAATAAAAATAAATTTGACATAAGTATATAAAAGCAAACAAACTCTTTATCTGGGAGAATTTACATAAACAAAAATTCTTCCGCATCCAGCAAAAGTATAGGAATTTCTATTCCAAGAACATAAGCCCTACATATTCCCAGATTTGGTCTGTGGATACTTAATCCCCAAAGAAAAACTTAAATCTCTCTTCCTCTGACCTGTCCACTCAGTCTTTGACCAGATTGCCTATGAAGAGATCAAACCAGTGGACTTGAGCCTGACCTTCTTGCTTGCTGTGCTCTCTTACCTCAAGTTAACCTTGACCTCACTGAGACAGACCAAGTCCTTTACCTTCTTTTTGCTCCTAGTAGTGTCACATGTCAATCATCAATAAACATTGGTTGAATGAATGAGATAAAACTAACCTGATTTTTCATACTGAGTAGATTCTGCACATGTTTCTTTGTGAGTTGATTTGTTATGGCCATGGGAGTGTGAATGCACTTCGCTCTGTAAAATGGAGCCATCCTTATGTTCTCTAGAACATGAAGCAGAGATCCCTCTCTCTCTGGAGTAGGAAGTGGTGAGGAAGTCAAAGTCCAGCCACCACCAGGGCATCACTGATCTGGAGCTGCTACAGGTCCTTGAACCTCAGCTCTGTAAGGCTGAGCCTAGAACTGGCGCCAGCCTTCTCAACGGCAGGGAGGCAAGTCCATCCATGCAACCCTGTTGACCTACATGTGTGTGCTCGGGCCCAACCCCCATCATCGGACAGAGCACCAGGAGGAAGATGGTGGCATCAGGGTTGGAGGGGTGAGGGAATACAGCCTCATCATGTTCTCCCAAGAAAACCAGCATTTGGATAATCAGCAGGTAACCAGCGTTTTTTTTTTTTTTTTTTTTAAGTCATTGACTTGCCATCCAAGGTCTGTCATTATTCTATCCTAGGTTTTGGCCAAGATTATCTCTGAAAGTTTCCATCTTTTATGATGGAAATAAGCAAACTCATATTGAAAATGGTACTTCTTCCATTTATCTTAAATAAACAACAATAAAAACAACAAAATTCAGCAAAGGAAAAAAATCCTTGTCATTTTCATTGACTCAAGAATTATTAAATTTAATGCAAGATAACTTATTGATTAACCCAGTGAAGTTGGTACTAGAAACCAGTCTTGCAGAGGAAAAAAAAAATACCTGATTTGAAAAATTTATATTCAAGAGATTCATGTTCATTTTAAACCTCAAACTGTGATTAGTAATGAAAAATTAAGGCCTTAAGCTTCTGATTAAAGTTTATTTAGGAGTGGCCTTGCCCAAAGCCAAGGAAACACAATAGAAATCTTCATTATCTCTCTTGCATGGTTGTCCTTCAATTAGTTAATTAACCCTTAATTGTTCCACACGATACTGCTGTGAGAGAGAAAGCTGGTAAAGCCCTGCCGTCTTAATGAGAAGGAACCCGAGGCAACAAGATGTGAAACGATCTCTTAAGTCAGGATGAATCCACTGTTAGAACCAGTGCAGAGGGCTCGCCCTCTCAGGTCCTCTCCTTGCAAAGAGGGGCATCTCTGGTCAAGCAGATGGTTGCTCTTCGTTCTCCACCTAAGGCAGCCTTTTCAATTTAAAACAAGACGGAGTTAGACCCTGCACCACATTTTCTGCAGACTTTTAAGACAAGCTGCTCTGATCCCCTGTCACACCTGGGTTTGCCAGTGTTGACTACTTACAAAGGGCTTGAAAATGAGAGAGAGAAATGGTTGTATATCAAGATACACTGATCTGTACTTTCTTTTGACTGGCTGCCTTCATAGGGAACTAGAAATTTGAAGTTGGGAGCAGATTTTCAGAGCATTTCACAGGCAAGGAAAACATTGTGATTGCCCAGCCACATTTACAACCATGATTTTTAAAATATTGTTAAGTGGTTCTTCCACACTGTCTTGAGGGATAAAAGTAAATAAATGTTTTGGTGGATATAATACACGATTGGGTCCCACAGCTCTTTATTTCAAGATTAAGAAGAGTAAGAGAAATTGTAATCGGAATAAATCTGGAAAACTGGAAGGAGTAAGTTCTCTTAATAAGTTGGCAGATAGACCGTGAAATCCCATCTGAAGAGCAGGAACAACCTGGCTCCTCAGCACTGCCTTCATTGAAATTCATGGAAGAATAAATCAGCAGTGTTTGAAGTGCCTCAGAGCAAGTATGAATGTGACAAGCACAGAAGAATTATTGAAGGCAGGAATCCAGCTCCGGGTGGCAGAGTCACTGAAATCTGCTTTATTCCCTTTTGAACCATTCAAAGGAAAAAAAGAAAGAAAAGTGTAGTATGCGCAGATGTTTCCTTTTCAATGTCTTTAGCAAACACTCCGAGCAATTGGACACAGCTGCGTTCCTTGGTCCACACAGGCCGCCACTGTACTGCAGCCGGTGGACGGCTGGTCAGCAGACAACTCGGGGAACGCTTCCTTGTAGTTCATCCGCCTCAGTCCTCGGGGATTCGGGCTGCAAACCCTGTGAGTTTGGATGTCACTGGGGAAGAGGAAGCTTCCAGCCCCAGCTTACGCGGACGCAGTTAAAGTGTCTCGACCTTGCTCAAGGAGTCTGTCTTCCCAGCTGTCACGGCATGAACGGTGTCCATGCCCTTCCCTCTTTCATATGTTCAGAAAGTGACTATATTTGGAGATGGGTTTTAAAGAGATGATGAAGTTAAAATGATGCTCAAGAGTTGGGCCCTAATGGACATCAGGTTAACACAGAAACATCAGGGATACACAGGCTCAGAGCAAAAGCCATGTGAGGACATGGAGAGAAGGTGGCCGTCTGCAAGCCACAGAGAGAGGCTTTGGGAGAAACCATATCTTCCAGGACTTCCAGACTCCAGAGGTGTAAGAAAATAAAGTCTTGCTCTGTAAGTCACCCAGTCTGTGGCACTTTGTTAAGCAGCCCAAGCTAACCAAGGACAGCTCTTGATCCTGCCAGGCATTCAGCACTCACCTGCAAAGCAGCAAACCCACTACATCCAGGCATGCAATAGGAGACATGTTTGTTGAATGGATACACGAGTGAAAGAATGAATGAAATGTATGTGCCTCTCCTTCAGTTTCCTTATTTCTCTAAAACAGGCACCAGTTCCAGTAACTCCATCACAGTACTGTGGCTGGACATACCTGTCAAGTGCTTAGAACATTGTGGCCAGCACATGGGAAACCCATAAAAGTGTTTGCTCCTATGACCTTTACTATTGAGCTTTGTAATCGCTTTCATCTTTTGGAGGCTTTATGGACAACGAGCCTTAAAGTAGGCAATGAGATGCATTCTTGAGTGCATTTTACTCAAGTAAAATCCTCACAAAGAGGATTTTACTTTGTGCGGTTCTAATAGAACTCAGGCTGTTTTTCCCTATTTATCCTCAGTTGGTTTGTGGACCAGAAAATCACAGAAATTAGAAATGGATGTGATGGGTCCCATCACGTTTATCTCATTCTTCAGCGTTGGGTTAAGTTGTTTTATGACTGTTTGGTGTTTTATATCAGGAGTAGGAACAGACACACAGTGCAGTCATTCCATCGTGTCTGATTATTTACAACCCCGTGGACTGCAGCACGCCAGGCTTCCTTGTTCGTCACCTACTCCTGGAGCTCGCTCAAACTCATGTCCATCGAGTCAGTGATGCCATCCAACCATCTCATCCTCTGTCGTCCCCTTCTTCTCCTGCCTTCTTCTTTCCCAGCCTCAGGGTCTTTTCCAGTGAGTTGGCACTGCATCAGGTGGCCAAAGTACTGGAGCTTCAGTGTCAGCATCAGTCCTTCCAATGAACACTCAGGACTGATCTCCTTTAAGATTGACTGGTTTGATCTCCTGGGAGTCCAAAGGACTCTTGAGAGTCTCCTCCAACACCACAGTTCAAAAGCCTCAATTCTTCTGTGCTCAACTCTCTTTGTGGTCCAACTCTCACATCCATACATGACTACTGGAAAAACCACAGCTTTGACTAGATGGACCTTTGTCGGCAGAGTAATGTCTCTGCTTTTTAATATGCTGTCTATGTTGGTCATAGATTTTCTTTCAAGGAGCAAGTATCTTTTAATTTCATGGCTTCAGTCACCATCTGCAGTGATTTTGGAGCCCAAGAAAATAAAGTCTCTCACTGTTTCCATTGTTTCTCCATCTATTTGCCATGAGGTGAAGGGACCAGATACCATGATCTTCGTTTTTTGAATGTTGAGTTTTAAGCCAGCTTTTTCACTCTCCTCTTTCACTTTTATCAAGAGGCTCTTTAGGAACAGAAAGAAGGAATAAACCCATATTCTCCACTTTCCCCACTCCCCCACCTCTCGAGCAGATGACTGGACCTAAAGCAGACAGGACCTGGGCCTGGACTGGGCATGGGTGACCAAGTTCCTACAGAAATGCGTTAAATATAGAGTCCATCATTTTTCTTTTAATAATGCTTCCTCTGTGAACTAGATTTTACTTCTTGCTCACAACCTTCCTTAGCTTCATATGGTTACATCAGGTATCCCCCCTCCCTTCCACAGCACAAGCCTCCATCCCAGGAAAGCTAATAGAGCCAAATTTGGGGCTCTGTATTTCTTGATTACAGAGCCAGCCTTTTTCATGCTCCATTAATCTCTCAAAAAACTTCAGATTTGGATTGCAATGAAAGTGTTTCCAATTTTAACCTACCTGCCTTCCATGAGGCTCTGTTTATGCGACGCTCTCTTGGAGGATCCCATGCTCCTTTTGTGTCCCTGTGTTGTTTCTGTTTCGTGGCTACATTATTATTCATTTGCGGTTTCTCAGTGTTAATTATCTATACATTTGCCTGCATCCTTCATCCCTGTTAGGTCAGGGGCTTGTAGAAAGCTCCCATGGCAGGATTTGCATTTTCTGTAATCCAGGTGTGAGCGGAGACTGCTTACAAACTAAGTGATAGGAGGGGCCGGTCCCCTGCCCGCGTCTGCCTTTGGTCCCTCTGCCCATCTGTAGCACCTCAATTCTTTATTTTCTCCCTCAATTATTCTTTTCTAAGCACTCAGTGTAGTGTAGCACACTGAAATTGACAAGTACGCCACTGAACGGTAAGGCAGGAAGGGAGAGTGTTTTAAGTTTTAGATTCTGAAATGCCTTGTGCCTCCAGGAAAAGCAAACAAGGCAGGCTCAGCCACTAGGGGGATGAGGACCCTGGGACACAAACGATGCGAGAGCTCACAGATGCGAGAGCTCACAGCAGCAGCCGTAACAACGTGAATTGAGACAGGCGCCAGCGAGGTAAGCGGAAAAGGGGAACTTGTCCCAGCCAACTGTCAGCCCTAAAGCAAAGGGTGCCAGCCAGGAAAGCTGCTGACAAGGGAAGAGAGAAAGAGGATGATGGAAGAGGTGAGGGAGAAATCTAGAAAGAATGGCTATGGCACAGCCTCCTGCCTCTCACCTCTTCAGAAAATGATGCTCTGCCCCAGGGACTTCCTTGGCAGTCCAGTGGTTAAGACTTTGCACTTCCACTGAAGGGGGTGTGGGAACTAAGACTTAGCATACCATGTGGCCAGACAAAAAGGATTCTCTGCTCCACCACACACCACTTGCCCTGAAGGGCTTGGGACATGTCCATAATTGGCTCAGGCCCAGAGGGCTGGCTGGCTCGCTCCAGGGCCTTCTTCCTGGCAAGTGGAATTTCCTACTGTGAACTAAAGTCAGAATTTCCTTCTAGTCTTTATTCCAATGTAATCATAGAAGCACAGGATATTAGAGCTACAAGCAAGTTTTGGAGATTTTCTTATAAACCCTTCATTTCATGATTCCTAGTAGCACACAGAGAAGTTGGGATGGGTGATTACCTACTGTATGCCAACCACAACTTGCTATTTCTGTTTGTTTTTTAGTATGCTTTTCACTGAAGCATAACATCCTCAGATAAAAATGTACACATCATAAGTAAATGGCTCAGTCTGTGTTTCACAAAGGGAAAACATCATACCCATGGAAGCAGCAGCCAGATTAAGAAAAACAGCATCCCCAGCAGCCCAGAAGCGCTCACTGTGCCTCTTTCCAAAGGCAACCCCCTTACACCTCAGGCAACCTCCATCCTGATTGCTGATAGATTCATTTGCTTGTTTCTGAAATTTATATAAATGAAACCAAACAGTAAGGCCTATTTTATGTTTGACTTTTTCACTCAACATTATATTTGTGAGATTTATCCGTGTTGTTGCATGTAGCAATACTTGGTCCATTTTTGTTGTCATATAACATTCTATTGTGTAAACACATACTTACTCAATCTCTGTATCCATTACACTGTTGAAAGACATATGTGTGGTTTCCAGAAATATTATGAGTAGTGCTCTGAACCCTCTAGTGCATGTCTGTTATTTTGTTGCTGCTAATTTTTCATGTCTATTGAACATTAAACTTGCAGTGGAGTTGCCAGATCATAAAATATTCCTATGATCAGCTTTAGCAAATACAGTCAAGCAGTTCTCAAAAGAGGTTGCACTTAGTGACTATACAACAACAACAATGTGTGAGTACTGACTGCCTTTTCCATTTTAGCTATTCTGGAATGGGATGCTTTTGAGATTCAGAGATGTGGAGTGAGGGGTTTTATTCCTTTAGTGGAAACAAGCAGTGAGCTGGTTAGTCTATGCTCCTCCCTTTTCTGATGCTTACTGCCAGAACAATCTATAGGACTCTATCAACCTGGAAATATTTAATGCCTGAGGCAGAGTGATTAGAAAAAGTATGAGACAGAGAGGTCACACTCAAATTGGGAAGTTAAGAATTCTACATATGGCTTCCCTGGTGGCTCAGCTGGTAAAGAATCTGCCTGCAGTGCAGGAGACATGGGTTTGATCCCTGGGTTGGGAAGATCCCCTGGAGGAGGGCACGGCAACCCACTCCAGTATTCTTGCCTGGAGAATCCCCATGGACAGAGGAGCCTGGCAGGCTGCAGTCCATGGGGTCGCAAAGAGTTGGATACTATTGAGCGACTAAGCACAGTACACGTATGACTCCAACAGGCCATAGTTAACTACTCAAGTGTTTGGGACTGATATTAAATGTTTTCTTATTGTGTGTTAAATGTTGGGTTATTGTCTTTGTTGTTTTTTTAGTCGTTAAGTCATGTAGCCCTTCAGGATCCTCTGTCCATGGAATTTCCTTGGCAAGAATACTGGAGTGGGTTGCTATTTCTTTCTCCAGGGGATCTTCCTGACTCAGGGATTGAACCCATGTCTTCTGCATGACAGGCAGATTCTTTACTGCTAAACCACCAGGAAAGCCCTAAATGTTGGGTCCTAATTATTAAATGCAAACAGTAGAGTTGGTCCCTGAGTGCAGAGAAGGGAGAGAGGACAGAGCACTTAGAAAAAAAGGGGGGCTAAGAAAAGCTTCAAGAATGAAGTGGGACTTCAGCTGGGCCGTAAGTGTAGGAGGTTTGCAGGCAGAGAAAACTAGAACATTTCATGACATTTTCTGTGCAGATGGGAGTGCACATTTGTATCTATGTAACGCTGAGCAAATATTCTAATATTGACAATGACCTAAATTGCCAACACTTCAAGAAGGGCATGATTACGTAAGAAATACAAGGCACAGGCTTCAGCCATGGAACATTTCAGAGTTAATGCCATCCTCCAAACTCCAGACTGTCTTCATGCATCTTGCATTAGCTGTGACTTCAGTCATTTAGAGCAAAAGGTGCTTTGAAATTACAGGAGGCTTAAAGCTTGGTTTGTATGCTATCATCAACTGTTTAGAGTAGGGAAATGGATTCCACAAAATCTTCTCACCTCACATTTTGAAGCAATGAAATAAACCTCTTATTTCTTATAGAGACTTAAAGGGAATAAATGTTACCACAATCATACATCTCTGTGATGCACTTAACTTGATGGGGATCTTACCCACCAAGTAGGAAAGGTGACAAAGAGGACCTTGTCTCCAAATATTAATTTTTCACTTTTCATCTTTAGAAAACAAAACCTCAGGCAACATCTACTACAAAGTACATTTCCCAGACTTGTTTGTAACTAGGTGATCCCATATAACCAAGTTCTGTCCAAAATGATATAAACAGAAAGACTGAAACTTCCAAGAAGACCACCTAAGAGACAGTGAGATAAGCCTTCCTCCTTCTTCCTTTCTGTTGCCTGAAATGTGGATATAATGGCTGGAGCTCCAGCAGCCACCTTGGACAGGAGATGATCTTTTGAAGGGAAGTAGAAAAATATAACAACAAAATAAAGCAGAAAAATAGAGGGAAATTTGATCTATGAAGACCATGGAATTGGTCTAGCCTGCTGATTTTCAGTTGTCTTTTATCTAATAGAACCTCTGTGAATTTAAGGTACTGCAAATGAATTTCTGTTGTTAGCAGCTGAACATGACATTTCCACTGATGCAGATAGATAGACATGTATCGTCCATACTTTCCTAGCCTGCAGACTATAGCCAATCACTGGGTCCTAATGATATTTCCCTCCCAACAGGTGTCATAGTAGAGAGGGATTTGCATCCAGCCCTGTGATTGACTTCCTGCACTATTTATGAAAGTCACTATTGGGTCAGTCTTGTTTATGCCCCTTCTCTCGATTCTGGGTTGATCTCAAGACTGTGGGGACAAGAGGTATAGATCCTCCCATGAAGACTGAAGACCTTTGCTATGACCTTTATATCAGAGACCTCCATGAGCTTCCTTGGTGGCTCAGTGCTAAAGAATCTGTCTGCCAACGCAGAAGACACAGGTTCAATCCCTGGTCCCAATAGACCCCACATGCCGTGGAGCAACTAAGCCCATGTGTCACCACTACTGAAGCCTGAGCATCCTAGAGCCAGTGCTCTGCAACAAGAGAAGCCGCCACAGCCAGAAGCCCACCACAGAGTAGCCACTGTTTGTCACAACTAGGGAAAAACACAAGCAGCAGCAATGAAGACCCAGCACAGCCAAAAATAAAAAAAAAAAATTGAGAGACACATCCTGAGCTCAAAAGACTTAGGGTATCTTGAAGGAGTAAAGATTATGTTGCCTTGACATCCTACCCAGAGAAATGAGAAAAACATTCCTCTAGAAAGCTCGTGTGGCAGTGTGTTTTTTTCCAAAAGCGAACATAAGAATATCTCTGGCCACGACTCTCGAGTGGAGTCTCTGTCCCCTTCCTCAATACCCACCCCCACCCCATGTTGCGATTGTCACTGCCCACACTTTATCACTCAACCGTATTATTGTAAAATACCACGTGCTCTGTTCAAAGGGCCTCATTATTATCAGGACAGAACCAAAATGTTGCTGTTGGGATTAGTGCTCTGTGAGAGCAGGCAGGCAGCATTAGGAGCAGCCATCCATGCTATAGATAAAGACACCAATGCCCAGAGAGGGTAAGTTAATTGTTGAGCTCACATAACTAGTAGCATAAAACAGAGTCTTCAATTCAGAGCTGTGCCAGAGCCAGCTTGTACTAGCATGCAAGGGTCAATTTTGACATTTTCAGGCATTTTGTGGGTCTGTGACCATGACAGGAATATTTACACCAGGGGAATTGGCAACCTCTCCAACTCAGGGCTTTCCTCTCCTGTCCTCCCCCAGGAAAGCTAGCTGTTACACATTTCCCAGCACACCATTGCCCTGATGTTCTTTCATGTCTTGAGAGATGGAATGGAGGTCCTCTGGGCTCTAGGCATTTTTCTTTGTTCTTGTCAGCCAGATATCCTGCCCTCAACAGGGTACAGTTCTTACAACACAAGGCTTCCCATCTAAGCTTCCCTCAAAAGCCTGAGTGTCTCATAGTCACCTGAAGATCAATATATTCAAAATAAAATGCTTGATTTCCCAGCTGCCTCCTCCAGCTTGCTCTCACCTCAACACCATGCAGCACTTTTCCTCTTAAGATTTGCACTAGAAATAAGGGAGGCATCCTTGATTATTCTTTTCCTCATATTGTGGATTAAACTGTGCCCCCCTAAAGGTGTTGAGAAATCCTAACCCCTGGTACCTGTGAATGTGACCTTTTTAGGAGCAGAATCTTTTTAGATGTAATTGAGATGTTAAGTTGAGACCATATTTGTAAAAAAACTTAATGAAGAGAAGCCTCAATCAAATGGAGTCAGGAGACCAGAAAGGGAAGCTCTGATGCCCTGTGATTAAGAACAGAGCCCAAGAGGAGGAAGAGTGACTCTTCTCTTTCCTGGGGAGGACTCAGCCAGTGAAAAGCCATGGATTCTTTGCTTTTTGACGTTCCTCTCCTTCTCTATAAAAGCACTTTCCTTCTCTTGCACTTGGCTCGGCATAGTTGCAGAATTGCAATTCTCTGCTGATCCTGAATAAACCCATCTTTTTGGAGACATGTCTGGCAGTCTATTTGTGTCAGGCTGAAATGCTAGGGTAGGGTAAAAGCTTCATCCAATATGACTGGTGTCATTATAAAAAGAGAAGAGACAAAGAGAAATATGGGAAAGGTGCCATATGATGATAGAGGCAGAGATTAGAACAATGTGTCTGCAAAGCTAAGGAGCATCCAAGCCTGCCAGCAACCACAAAAGCCAAGAGAACAGCATGGAATAGATTGTCCCCTAGAGCTTCAGAGAGCTCATGGCCTGCCAGCACCTTGATTTCAGGCATCTAGCTTGCAAAACTGTGTCAGAATGAATTTCTGTTGTTGTTAAGCCACCTAATTTGTGATCGTTTGTTACAGGTCCTAGGAAACTAACACATCTCACAGTCCATAGCCTCTTCATGTTTTTTCCCAACAGCAAGACCTATCAATTATGTTTCCAAATGGAACTCAAATCTGTCTGCTTCTCTGCTGCCACAGTAATTCAGACTCTAGTCATCAGCATGGACACTGCAACCATCTCCTACCTGGCCCATACTTGACCACTGCAGTTCACTGAGAAAGATCCACATAAAACCTCAGATCACATGACTCCTCTGCTCAAACATCTGGCTCCCATTGCTCTTAGCATAGCCTCTGTGTCTTAACATGGCTCACAAGATGCTACCTGAGCTTCTGATCTTTAAAGCCTCACCTTCTCCCTCTATGCTCCCAGTTCAGTTCAGTTCAGTTGCTCAGTTGTGTCCGACCCTGTAACCCCATGAATCGCAGCACACCAGGCCTCCCTGTCCATCACCAACTCCTGAAGTTTGACCAAACTCATGTCCATCAAGTCGGTGATGCCATCCAGCCATCTCATCCTCTGTCATCCCCTTCTCCTCCTGCCTGCAGTCCTTCCCAGCATCAGCGTCTTTTCCAATGAGTCAGCTCTTCACATGAGGTGGCCAAAGTATTGGAGTTTCAGCTTCAACATCAGTCCTTCCAAAGAACACCCAGGACTGATCTCCTTTAGGATGGACTGCTTGGATCTCCTTGCAGTCCACGGAACCCTCAAGAGTCTTCTCCAACACCACAGGTTCAAAGGCATCAATTCTTCAGCATTCAGCTTTCTTCACCATCCAACTCTCACATCCATACGTGACCACTGGAAAAACCATAGCCTTGACTAGATGGACCTTTGTTGACAAAGTAATGTCTCTGCTTTTTAACATGCTATCGAGGTTGGTCATAACTTTCCTTCCAAGGAATAAGCGTCTTTTAACTTCATGGCTGCAATCACCATCTGCAGTGATTTTGGAGCCCCCTAAAATAAAGACACTGTTTCCACTGTTTCCCCATCTATTTGCCATGAAGTGATGGGACCAGATGTCATGATCTTAGTTTTCTGAATGTTGAGCTTTAAGCCAACTTTCTCACTCTCCTCTTTCACTTTCAAGAGGATTTTTAGTTCCTCTTCACTTTCTGCCATAAGGGTGGTGTCATCTGCATATCTGAGCTTATTGATATTTCTCCTGGCAATCTTGATTCCAGCTTGTGATTGTTCTAGCCCAGCGTTTCTCTTGATGTACTCTGCAAATAAGTTACATAAGCAGGGTGACAATATACAGCCTTGATGTACTCCTTTTCCTATTTGGAACCAGTCTGTTGTTCCATGTCCAGTTCTAACTGTTGCTTCCTGACCTGTATACAGGTTTCTCAAAAGACAGGTCAGGCGGTCTGCTATTCCCATCTCTTTAAGAATTTTCCACAGTTTATAGTGATCCACACAGTCAAAGGCTTTGGCATAGTCAATAGAGCAGAAAGAGATGTTTTTCTGGAACTCCCTTGCTTTTTCTATGATCCAGCAGATGTTGAAAATTTGATCTCTGGTTCCTCTGCCTTTTCTAAAACCAGCTTGAACACCTGGAAGTTCACGGTTCACATATTGCTGAAGCCAGGCTTGGGGAATTTTGAGCATTACTTTACTATGGTCTAGTTATTGTTTATTAATTTATTTTTAGTTCTTCAAATTTGGCAAGTTCTTTTTCATCTTAGGACCTTTGCCAGAAGTACTCTGCCTGGGGAACTTTCCACGGACTTCCTCCTAATTATTATCTTTCTAATTGTCTGCTCCTTCTCACATTTAGGTCTATAAAACCTTTCCCTCCATCTCTGCTTTTTTCTTCCTCTGATAGATTGCATTTTCAAAGATGGTCATAAATAAGATTCACATATCACCCACCTTTCTATGGCCCAAGACACTGCACTCAGAAGGCAGTATAAATATTCTCAAAAGAGCACTGCCAGGAGAAATAAGCTTGACCACCATGCCATCACCAAGTTCCTCTTGAACTCCAAGTCAACTATGAAGGAGAGAGAAGGCAACAGCTCTCTTATGTTCACTGTGAATGTCAAGGCCAATAGACACTGGATCAAATGGGCTGTGAGGATGCTTTTTGACCATGATGTGGCCAAGGGCAACACTGATTAGGCCTGATGGAGAAAAGAAGACACATGTTCAGTTGGCTCCCTTCTATGATTCTTTGGATATTGCCAACAAAATTGGGATCATCTGAGTCCAGCTAACTAAATATAAATTTTTTCACCATAAAAAAAGGTGACCATAATAGTAACTCCTTCCCACAAACTTTGTACAGGGTGAATTTGCCATTCCCACCCACACCATGAAATAGAATTCAGTTTCATTTGAATCTAGGTTGACTTAATGATTCACTCATAACCAAGAAGAAATTGTTAAAAGTTCTGTTGTGTGACTCTCCAGTCCAGAGCCAAAAAGGCCATGAAGCTTCTATCTGATTTTCTTGAGATGCTTAGTCTAGGGGTATCTGGCCCCTATGTTGTGTGTGTGTGTGTGTGTGTGTGTGTGTGTGTGTGTGTGTGTGTGTTAGTCCCTCAGTCATGTCCAGTTCTTTGTGACCCCATGGACTGCAGCCCTGCCAGGCTCCTCTGTCCATGGGATTTTCCAGAGTGGGTTGCCATTGTCTTCTCCAGGGGATCTGCACAACCCAGGATTGAACCCAGGTCTCTTGCTTTGCCGACAGATTCTTTAAAGTCTGAGCCACCAGGAAAGCAGACTCTATGTAGGAAATCCAATTTATTTTGCCTTGAGACCACCAGGCTGAAAACACCATGCCTGGTCACTCCAGTTGACAGTCCCTTGCGAGCTCAGTCTTTTAGCCACTCCTTCCAGACATGTGAGTTCAGCTGTTGGGATCCTTTAGAGCAGCCCACTCACCAGCTGAGTTCCATGGAGTGACTTCGGCAGCTCCCGAACGAGTGAAGAACCACGCAGCCACACCCTGACTCTGAATTCCTGACCCACAGAAGCCATGAGATATAATTGAGCAGTTGTTTTAAACCATTAAGTTCGGGGGTAGTTTGGTATCCACAGTAGCTACTCACAACTCACAGATGTTGACTTAGTGGTCTGACAGCTCCGAGAGACCAGAAGCTCTGTGAGGGCAGGTGGCCCCTAAGCAGCTAACATAGGCTGCACAATGCGGTAGGTGTTCAACAAAGGTAAGAGGACTCCACAGCCTTAGTGCTCAGACTTCTGGGCTACCTTGCACGGAGGGGAGCAAGGGAGCAAGGGAGAAGCTCTTGTCTTAGCCACTTGGAATGGAACCTGACATTTGCAATTTCAGGAATGAGGAAATAACTTAGAACTAATTTCTTTCAGGCTTCTAAGCTGACCAGTCTTATTTAGCACCTTCTACTGAAGTGACAAAATGTATTATAAGCTCTATTAATATCTTTCAGGAGCTGAAGTAATTTGGTAATTCTAAATGTCAGAAAGTAGCTTCATATTAAAGCTGGAAAAAAAAGGCTGTGATTAAAAGGACACTATCCAATATCAGTAAGAGATAAACACTATTTTTTATTTTTTCACCACCCATTTAGATAAACTCATTAACCCACGTGATGATGGTTCTGCCAGTGGATACTGAAGAAATTTACAATAGTTGAACTGACCCAAATTCACCTTAAACAAAATAGAATAGGAAGTACCAGCTTCATTTACATAATTGTTTTGGATTCCCCAGACAGGAATAATTTCCAGGGTTGTCTTGTCTGAACATAATCTGCAATTTAAACTGGAGGCTTCATCTTTTTTTCTTTCAACTTCCGTGTGATAAGAATCCTAACTGTCTCATGATGTTAAAACCTTGCCTGAAATGTTTTATACATATCCTGGTCTTTTGTTTCAAGATGACTCTGACCACTGTAAAATTAGAATGTGAACATGACACCTCTTTATTCCCTCAGAACCCTTCTCTGAAGGTATGAGGGAATGCTACCAACCACTAATTCTTCTCTCAGCTAAGTTTCAAGATATTTTCTTATATAGTATTCTTACATAGGTGCTCAAAAAATCTGGGATTAAATTATTCAATGAAGGTCACTCAGAAGGTAGATCATATATTAATAGTTATAAAGTAATTCCTTTGATTTTCCCTTCAAAAGAAATGATTCATCTCACATACACAGCCTCTCATGTACTTAAAAGTAGTCTGCAATTGTGAGGGTGCTTTATAAAACTCTTTTGAACCTTCTAAGAATTAGTTCTCAGAGATGGTTTAAAGTAGTTCGTAAGTCAGGATGGGTTAGGCTATGCCATATTAACAAATATCCCCTAAATCTTAATTATTTCTTGCTTATGTTACATGACCAATTTGAATTGACATATATGGTAGGGGGAGTTCTGTAGTCACTCGTGGACCTAAGCTTGACAGAGGTCCCTTCTTGGACATGTTTCTAAGATCACAAAGACAGGAAAGAGGACCCTTAGTAAATTGTGCACTGGCTTTTAATGCTTCTGCCTGAAAGTGATACATATCTCATG
>SRVM01002403.1:0-15723 GCA_007570785.1 Antilocapra americana
TTTTATCCTGGCTCCACTGTTTACTAGCTTAGAAACCTTGGGCAAATTAAAGACTCTCTCTGAGCCTCACTTTCCTTCTTTATAAAAGCTAGGCAATAATAACAAAAGACCTTACCTCACAGGGTGGTTGGAATAATTATATAGCATTCTAGATATTACACATCTAGTACAGTATGTGCCATGTGTACTCAATGAATGTAACCATTATTATTATTACTGCAACTATTACTTCTGTAATAAAGAGAAGCTGCCATTGGATGGGAGGGTCTAGCCAATGGCCTCGATTAATAGACAATTATTCTCTCCACATGCAGTCGTGGTAATCTTTTCCTATCTTATTGCCATGCTTGGCCCTGGCCTCTGGACTGGTTTAGCCAGCTTGCTGATCGCGGAGCTGTTTGCTGTCTCCAGGAACTTACTAACCCCGGGCAGTGTTTCGGGTCCACAAGACCCCAAGAAATCAAAGCATCAGGAGATTTAGAAAGTTACAAAAACCGTGATTCATACCCAGGCCGTGATAAAGGATCAGTGGCAATAAGCAGATGATGAACAATAGCACATGGTAAAATTTAATCTATGTTTAAATTTTCCGTTATTTATTAATTAGTGAGGGAACCAACAAGATGCTACATGTGTGCTTATTACTTCAGTCTTTTCCGACACTTTGCAACCCCATGGACTGGAGCCTACCAGGCTCCTGTGTTCACAGAGTTCTCCAGGCAAGAATACCAGAGCGGGTTGCCATGTCCTCTTCCAGGGGATCTTCCTGACCCAGGGATTGAACTCGCGGCTCCTGTGCCTCATGTACTGTCAGGTGGATTGTTTACCGCTTGCACCACCTGGGAAGATAATAGGATGCTAAAATCTGTTAAAATGAGAATTTTACTTCTAGAGATTTATATTCTTTACCTGTCAATATTCCTTGGCCTTATCACAGACAGGAATCATTTTCATGATCCGTTTCCTAAAACTAAGCCTCTGTCCGAGGGGAGACATAGCCTAGACCATCAGAGTCAATCAAAGACACACACTTCCATAGTCCGGATCATCCTTCAGAGGTGGTCAGACATCACCAAGCCTGCCTCTGGGAGCCCACTCAGTGCCTGTTTTATGACACTTTCAAAGTCTTGCACAGTTTTTCTCTTGTGATCATAAATAGTCTCCCAGGTTAATTTTGATCACAGAAAAGATTGGGCTTATAATTTGCCTGGCTGTTTACATATATGCAGCCACAGTGATAGTTGCACATTGAGGCTTCCTTGAGTTTGCTTTGAAAACTGAGAGCATGAATTTCCGGCAGGGTGAGACTGCCCCACAACAGGTAAAATTGCTTCTTGCACTGTGGGGTGGGGACGTGTGTGTGTGTGTGTGTGTTTGTGTGTGTGTCTGTGAATGAAATTTTAGTTTTTGATGTACGAAGGAAAGATATGTATAATCAAATGTAGAATAGCTTTGTGGTATTACATGTTCATGGTGGAGAGTGATTAGGGAAAAAATGCTTAAGG
The DNA here is from genome assembly GCA_007570785.1 of Antilocapra americana. Classification (NCBI taxonomy): domain Eukaryota; kingdom Metazoa; phylum Chordata; class Mammalia; order Artiodactyla; family Antilocapridae; genus Antilocapra; species Antilocapra americana. The sequence goes on from SRVM01002403.1 coordinate 1,506, forward strand.
AGGTTCCTAACTTTCAAGTCCGCTCTGAACTCTTGACTGGCACCTAGTATCACTGGCAGTTCTTCACGGGACAAAGTCTTGGGGACACACTGAGTGGTCGCTTATTCTGTTGCTCAATGAATACTTCGCTGTACCTATGATCTACCAGGAACTGCCAATGCTGGTGCTAGAGACAGAGGGGAAGGTGGGCCAGCGATCCTTTGCAACCCACCTCTGCCCTTAAACCCCAGGGAGGCTGGCCCCCAGGCCTTGGCACCTGGGCTCACGTACTGGGTGAACGTGGGTCCGCAGGGCAGCGAATGTACTTCCTCAACCCCTCCCTGTCTTGCTCTGGATCTGAATTTCTCAGGGCGTACGCAATGACGCCAAGGCTATTTCCTGTGTGAACATCCAAAGTCACCCCCCCTACTTTACCCAGGCAGCTGATTCCCCCGTTTTGTCACGCACACTGCTCTGCTTTACCACGCCAAGAATGAGGTACACTTCAGAGGCAATCTTTGCCTTCTGCTCCCCTGAAAAGTTGGCATCCCTTGCCAGAGCGATGAGCAGTATTCAAGGACTCCTGCTCACTGACCCTCCAAAACAGGAAAGTGGATAATGAAGGCAGGAATTAACCAGAGAAACAAGGTAACAATATGTAGTAACAGTTTAACAACATATAAAAGAGTGGAAGCCAACACTGGGCGTGGGAGAATGGAGAGAGAGAGAGGCAGGGGTGAGTTCTGTCTTGCTATACTGCATTAGACTTGTAATTAAAAAAAGAAAAAAAAAAGGTCAAGAAAAAGTTTGAGTATCTACGTACTACATTGATTAGTCATAAATCCAGAAGCTGAAGAAACCCCGTGAAAGGCTAAGGTTCACAGAGTCCCTAGCAGTCTCTACTTTCAAATATGTGGGGTTTAAATCTTACTCCCTGGAACTTACTGAAATATTACAAAATTTCATTTCAGTAGCAAAAATCATTTCTTACTGATAAGCAACTTCAATCTAGAGTAAACTTAAGAAGCAGCGAGGCCCTCAAATGCTAATACAAACTCAAGTGACATGAAATCAAGCCACGATTTTAGCAGATTTAAAAGAATTCTGAAAACTTCCCCACTTCACCGAGCAGAAAATATCTATTTTTTAAACACACTGAGTTACTCCAACTCTTAAGAGGACTAGGTCTACTCTCATTTCTTATCCACAGAGGAACACTACCTCTGAGAGCGTCCATGATTGGCTGGACGGTCTCAGACCACTGATGAGCGTTGATGGTGCTGTAGATCCCAGGGAAGTCCCTCTGCCAGATCCGCTGGCCAACTGACCAGATCCCTCCAAGTTCAGAGTTGGCCTGCAAGAGAGATGACTGCCTTTGAGGACACTCACTCTGCACATATCAATGACTGAAGCTTAATGCATAATGCAGCGTTTAAGAGCTGTAACCATTCTTTCAGCCCAATAGCTTTCAAAAACGTTTTTAAACGCTGTGATTAGTACTATAGAATTTATTGGCATGTTTTATATGGATTTTTATTAAAAAATCAAGGCACAAGAAAACAGTCCAAAAATATTTCACATACTATAGCAAAGAGTTATATGAAATACTTTTTTTAACAGATGTTTTATTTACATTTCATATATATAATATAGAGAACACATAACATCTATATATACGGGTACATACAATACATAAACCTATTCTAAGGGCAAAAGTAATATCAAAATGGCTAATAATATGTATCCTCAATCTAAGATGTCATAAAATGCAGCAGAAGGATAGCATGTCCATTAGTAACACTGAAACTATGCATATAATTTCTATCTTTATTTTAAGCCAAGGACACTGGAACATTCCAAACTAACTTAACAGGATGTGGAGGAAAAAGAGTATAAATACTAATCTGATCTGCTGCTGAATATCAATGAATAAAGGGATGTAGGTGAATTCTTGTTAATGTTTTGTGAACATACAAGAAACTCACTTCACATTTATGTGAGACACAGTGCATCATCAGAAATCAAAAATTTACTTCTTTCCATCTTGGAAGAAACTATTAAGTGAGTTCATCTACCTTCTCATGAAAAACAAGAAATCTAAAATCCTAGTCACCAAGAAAAAAAAAAAATCTTAATGCTCTGAATAATTATTATTGTTAGAGTGTTCTTGTAAACAATATTAGTTGCAAAAAAAATAATGTTAAGAAAACTGCACAAACCAGTTAAAAAGAAAATAATAAAACAAAACCCAAACTTTCTAAACTAACTCGGTTGTTTGTCAGGTAAATTGACACTTATAAAGTATGTTAAGAAACCTGATCGGAAGGAGTTGAGCACAGATTTTTACTCCATCCAAGAGAAATTAAGATTAGAGGAATCTATAGATCTATTCTTAAAATTTAAAGGCAGTTTAATAACTGTTTCATGAATCACATGAAAAAGAAAACAGAAATTTAGCTTTTTCAATGACTGGCATCACTATATTAGAGCAGTGAGATATTCTGAAGAATACTTACAGATTTTATGGCAGGTGGTATTCTTTTCCAAAGAGATCTTGCATTGTTCCTAATTTACATACCCCCAAGAAAGAACAAACAAAAACAATCACCTCAGGAAATATTTAAAATTTTAGATACCACTGCAAACACACAGAAGTACTTTAAAATTCTCTATATAACACAAAATGAAATTTAGCTTTACATGAATTTGTCCAGGGAAAGTAAGAGTGCTTTTCCAGAGAAGACATGAAACATTTTTCATCAAACTAACCTTCTGCCATTTTTACTAAACTTTTTAATCATTCAGACCTACGTATCTGCAGACCTATGGTGTAAGTCTCTCGTTTATCTTTGTGTCACGGCAGTTCTGTGCTGGGCATGCAGGGACGCTTCCGAATTAAAGAATATGGATGTGGCAGATAAGGTGCTGTGTACCTATGTGACTACTCCAAACAGCACAGAGGGGTTGGGGTAACAGAGCCGAGGTGCCCGTTGGAATCGAGGACCAGCTACAACAGGGAAGAGGCACACGAGGAAGTTATTAAGGCCTGTTTCTTGCCTAGAGCCGTGCAATCTTTGTGGCCATCCTACCCAGCTTGCTCTATGCTGCTGCTTTTTTCTTAGGCTTAAGGCTATTTCCTCAAGAACGACCCTGCAAGAAAATGAAGGGGTTCTTCATGAAAATACAGCTACCTTGGCCTTGCGCACACGTACTGGATCAGAATCTCTGGGGCACCCTCCATAGACTGTACCAGGTACCAGTCTCAGAAAAAGCGACTTTCCTTTGAACCCGGCAGAAACCAAGAAGGAGCCTTCCAGGAACAATGGGGAGGAGGGAGAGTGCCTGGAAGGACTGGCTTCTCCTCCCAGCCCCTGGCATACAGGGCACAAGTGTAAGGCTCTGGCAGGCAGCCCCAGGACACGCTCCAGCCTTCCTGGCTCTGGGATCAGAAGGGAGGGTAACTGGCAAGGTTGCAGCACCCTGAGCCTTGGCCGCCTCGTGTGCCCTGCCAAGCCAGATGGGCGCAGTGCCGCACTCGTGGCTGCGTCTGGAGGACTCACGTCCCAGGCACGGCTGGGCATTTGGGAAACCAACTCTTGTTACAGCTGAGGAAGTGTCAGGGGTGCTTCTGCCTTCTGTGTCAGAGAGAAAACAGCTGTGTATAAGGGAAAGACCCCTTTCACCAGAACCAAGAAAACCCTGGTACGAATACTGGCAATGCCACTGGTAAGCTGTGGCCCCTTAGGGAACTCACCATCCCATAAAGCATACTCGTATCACCGCTTGTTAAGGGTTGAGCAAGATGTTAAAAGGGCAGAGCCCAAAGCTATGCATTTTGTCGTTGTTTGTTGTTCAGTCGCTAAGTCGTATCCAACTCTTTGCCACTCCATGGGCTGCAGCACAGCAGGCTTCCCTCTCCTTCACTATCTCCCAGAATTTGCTCAAACTCATGTCTGTCGAGTCAGTGATGCTATCTGACCATCTCATCCTCTGTCGCACCCTTCTCCTCCTGCCCTCCTCAATCTTCTCCAGCGTCAGGATCTTTTCCAATGACCCCACGCACTTAGCAGGTGACTAATCAGTCTCAAGTGAATTTCATCCCGTTCAGTGTTCATAAATTTACCACAAGCCCTCACATATCTCCTCCTCTTGAGCCTCACAACTCTGTAAGGACACACACCACTGTTTTATTGTACAGATGAAGAAGCTGAAACTCAGAAGAGGGGACAACTTGCCCAAGATCACCTGGCTACTCAGGGGCTGACCTGAGATTCGGACCCTGGTCCGGGCCACTTGAATTCAGCAAGGTTTCCCCTGAGCTGGTTATCAGCATCCTAGCTCCTTCCTCACACCCCTGAATCTGCTCCTCCAAATGTGCGCTCTCCCTGCTTTCTCAGAGGGAGAAGGAATTTCAAACACCCCAGTGCCTGAAGAAGTTGGAGACCCGGCCTCCATCATCCTGATTAAAGTCGGAGAGACCACACAGCCTGGACTCCCCCTGGGCAGGGAGAAGTCCTTTTCTTCAGAGCCTAGGATTCACTGGCTTTGAAAACCCCCTACTCTGCCTGAGAGAAGAATCCTGAAGTCCATGCTAAATGTGGATGGGGTAGGGGCAGGGAAGAAACAGATTCTTCATTCCGTCCCAATAGATTGTCTCACCGACAGGGAAGAGGATTCTGAACACCAAGAGCCTATTTCCTCAACTGAGCGAAACAGAGAAAAGAACTCACATTTGATATCTCAACCAACGGGCCAGTGGCATGGTTGGAGGAGGAGAGCTAGGATCCCCACTATGATGATTCGCCCTAAATTAGTTTATAAATTTATTACGGTTCCAGTAAAAATATCAACAATTCTTTTTTTTACTATGGGAGAGTGGATAGGGTGGTATTAGCTAATTGAAAATTCCAGGGGAAAAAACCATGAGCAGTGGTGGGAATGAGAGAAAAGGCTGCCAAAATCTAACAGGTATTAAGGCTTTGGAAACAACCTAAATGGCCATCAGTGTGGGGCTCAACAGGGCTTCCCTGGTGTCTCAGTGGTTGAAAAAAAAAAAAACAAAAACCTCCCACCTGCCAATGTAGGGGATGCAGGTTCGCTCCCTGGATCAGGAAGATCCCCTGGAGAAGGAAATGGCAACCCAATCCAGTATTCTTGCCTGGGAAATCCTGTGGACAGGGGAGTCTGGCAGGCTATAGTCCATGGGGTCAAAAAAGTTGGACACAACTTAAGGGACTAAATAACAACAACAAAGGGGCTAAATAAGTTATGTTATACTCACACAAAGGAAAACTATGGAACTCTTACAGAAAAAATTGAGGAAGCCCTTTACATATTCATAAAGAATGATCTCTAAGATACAGTAGGTGGAAAAAACAAGATATAAAGCTGGATATACAGCATACTACTATTTGTAGGAAGTTATGGAGAAAAAATAACAATACCTGCTTGTATAAGTCATCTATCACTGTGGAACGAATTACCCCCAAACTTCAATGATTTAAACATTTATTATCTTGTTTCCATGCGTCTAGAATCTGGGCCCAGCTGAGCTAGGTTGCCTCTGGCTTAGGGCCTCATGAGGTTACAGTCAGCTGTTAGCTGGGGCTGTGGGCTCATCTGAAGGCCCAGCTTGGGGAGAAGGTCTGCTTCCAACTCTGGCAGGCATCAAGCTCTCTCACACGAGGTCGCCATGGGGCTGCCTCCCGGCCTCACAGTGGACTTCGCCCAAGGGAGTGAAGGGCAGCGCCCTCAATAGAAGCCACAGCCTCTCCTTGCAAACTACTTCCAGAAATGACATCCCATCACTTCCACCATTTTTTGTTCATTAGAAGCAAATCTGTTAAGGGCAGCCCACACTGAAGGGGAAGGGACTACACAAGGGCATGGGTCCATACTCACCCCTGTGCTCACAGAGGTGAAGAATATTTTTAGAAGGACACATGAACCATTTAATACTGGTCGCCTCCAGCGAGGTGGCCTGAGTAATGGGGGAGGGGAACTTTTCACTGACTACACACCTGTGCCCTTTGAATTCTGTACAATGCAAATGTATCACTTAAAAAATTAACCAAATTAATTATAAATTTAAAAAGAACAATTAGAAGGATAGCAATTTAATACCATAAAATGGCTAAGAAGGAATAATCATACTTAAATAATACATAGTTATTACTTAGCACCATAAACATACTTGTATCTATTTAGTCATGATTACTTGTTTAAATGAGGGAGGTTTACAAGCTCTTTACTATATTCTCACAGACACACACACACACAGGTGAGCAACTCCCATTTGCAAAATACATAGTCTTGAGCAAGGCATTCAGGGTTCTTCACAAATTCACTCCAGTCTGCCCTTACAGACCCATTACCTGCCACTCTTATAACCCCCTGTGAGCCCCAGTGACTTGCTATACTCAACTGTTAATGCTTCCAGTTCTAGGGCATACAAGCCACAAGCATGACGCCTGCACACAGCAAACCCCTAGGAGGTGTCAGCTTCCATTCTTTCTCAAACCCTGCCTTTGCTTACACTGTCCCTGGGCGAGGAGCACCCTGTACTCGTCGCCAAGCCTCAAGGCCCGACTGAGAAGTCATGGGCACCGTGAAATAGTCCCCCAAGCAGTTGGTTGCCACCTCTATTCTCCCACAGAACTCTGTTTTGACTGCAAAAACACTTTCACTATTGTATTACAACGTAAATCTCTTCAACTTAAAGTTTGGTCCCTAGATCATCAGCATCACTTGGGACCTTGTTAGAAATGCAGAGACCAGGGCCCCACTCTGGACCTACAGAGTAGGAATCTGGATTTTAACAAGATACCAGTTATTTATATGCCAACCATCTTACCCTCTGACGTCCCCTTCTCCTCCTGCCTTCAATCTTTCCCAGCATCAGGGTCTGGAAGACAAAGATTATCGCATCTGGTCCCATCACTCATGGCAAATAGATGGGGAAACAATGGCAACAGTGACATACTTTATTTTCTTGGGGTCCAAAATCACTGCAGATGGTGACTGCAGCCATGAAATTAAAACACACTTGCTCCTTGGAAGAAAAGCTAGAGAGCAACTAAACCTAGAGAGCATACTAAAAAGCAGAAACACTACTTTGCTGACAAACAAAGGTCCACCTAGTCAAAGATATGGTTTTCCCAGTAGTCATGTATGGATGTGAGAGCTGGACTATAAAGAAAGGAAAGCACCAAGGAACTGATGCTTTTGAACGGTGGTGATGGAAAAGACTTGAGAGTCCCTCGGACTGCAAGGAGATCCAACCAGCCAATCCTAAAGGAAATCAGTCCTGAATATTCATTGGAAGGACTGATGTTGAAGCTGAAACTCCAATACTTTGGCCACCCGATGCAAAGAGCTGACTCATTTGAAAAGACCCTGATGCTGGGAAAGACTGAAGGCAGCAGGAGAAGGGGAAGACAGAGGATGAGGTGGTTGGATGGCATCACCGACTCAATGGACAGGAGTCTGAGTAAACTCCGGGAGTTGGTGATGGACAGGGAAGCCTGGCGTGCTGCAGCCCATGGGGTCGCAAAGAGCTGGACGTGACTGAGCGACTGAACCAAACTGAACTCAAGCTTGAGAAACACTGGTTTAAATCTTTCCCTGGTTGAACTATAAATCTTTCTGGGCTATCCTTTACCTCCGTCCCCAGAGTACATCATAAGACCTAATACCTAAAGGTCTTAAGGTTATTTACAAATATTGTATATATGATGGGCTTCTTTGGTGGCTCAGTGGTAAAGAATCCACCTGCAGTGCAGGAGCCACAAGAGACATGGGTTTAATCCCTGGGTCAGGAAGATCCCCTGGAGGAGGGCATGGGAACCTACTCCAGTATTCTTGCTTAGAGAATCCAATGGACAGAGGAGCCTGGCAGGCCATGGTCCATAGGGTCGCTAAGAGTCGGACACGCACAGGTAGAAAAACCTGCTGCTGCTGCGAAGTTGCTTCAGTTGTGTCTGACTCTGTGCGACCCCATAGACGGCAGCCCACCAGGCTCCACCATCCCTGGGATTCTCCAGGCAAGAACACTGGAGTGGGTTGCCATTTCCTTCTCCAATGCATGAAAGTGAAAAGTGGAAGTAAAGTCACTCAGTCGTGTCCGACTCTTAGTGACCCCATGGACTGCAGCCTGCCAGGCTCCTCCATCCGTGGAATTTTCCAGGCAAGAGTACTGGAGTGGGTCGCCAGTGTCTTCTCCGAGAAAAACATGAAGACTTAAAAAATACATGTAAAACATAAGACTATAATAATCCATAGAATGGTACATAATTTCATTGAGCTATATTCAGAGAAAGATATGAAAAACTAGCCAAACTATATAAAGGTGATTTTTAAAGACAATTTAAATAACAGTATGTATCAATGATACCCAAATTGTTTTGCTAAAAAAAAACTGACTATGGACCCTCAAAAGATACATATAAAATACCTCTGATGGAGTTTGTTTTATGCTTTCCTACATTTTAAATGTTTTCCACAATTTTTCTATAATTTTTTAAAAAGCGTATCATTACTCTTGTAACTTAAAAAAGTCATTTTCATTTCGAAAATTATCTATATTCTTTCTTAAGTCCCTTTACATCCAATGACTGAGATTTTTAACCAGCTCGGAAAGCTGACAGGTCTGCAAGGACCACGATGATTTCACAGATGAAGGCATTGGGCCTCAGAAACACAATCCTGATGGCCTGACTCTGGGCTGGGGACCTCCCATCCACGCAGCTGATCAGGGGCCTGTAGCAAATTGGCTGCCAGCTTTGGTAAAAAGAAAACCCTGTTATTTTAAGAACCCCACTATCCCGTTACTTACTGTCAGTAAGAGCAACAAGGGAACAGATCCAAACACAAAACACTCAGAATTCATGCTGCACCACCTCCCCCTGGTGGAAGGCTCTAGAAAGTGTCCTGATGATTTGGAGCCATTGAAACTGGAAAAGGAGTCTTCCATCAATATCACCTCCACTTCTTTAAATCATCAAAGCCATATTTTTTTCCATCAAGGAGTCAGGTTCTGACAGAAAGAGGAAACCAGGACCTGGTGTCCAGGAGGCTCAGAGCTTTGGACGATGCTGGGGGTGCTGCCAGCTCTCTGCCCTGGCCCTTTCCTTCCTTACCGCTTCTGTGGCTGCTGCCTGTCTCCCTGGAGTTCTCCGGCACTGTCTTTCCTGCATCCCCCCTGCCTCTGCCCACTCTCCTGAGCCTTAGGAAAGGGCAAGGGGTGACCATGGACCCTCTTGACCACGACCCAGCATGAAGTAGCCCCAACATCAGGAATGTCCAGCAGAATCCTCTCAAGAGCCAGTCCTCAGGCGCTGGGCACTGGCATTTCCTAAGTCAGGACGCTGTACTGGCATTTTTTTAGACATATCAGAGGGCAGCAACGTCGGTCTTCACCTGTGTCTCCCTAGTCTCCTGATAAACACACGGCTTCTTCACTCTTCCAGGAAGAAGGAAACATTCAACAGGACATCTAGAACAGGAAGAAAGAGAACATGTGGCAGACCAGCTCTCCAGAAAACACACAACACCAGATTTGTAAAAGCTAGAGGCACCAGGAAGGGGAACCTCTTCATGATTCCAAAGAGGCTAGACACAGAAATGAGGGGAGCAGACATGAAGGACTAAATGAAAACCAGCACCTCGTACAAGGTCTGGGTGTTCATCTTCTGAGATTCGGTCCCAGGCTCTGGGCAAAGCTTGGATGTTTCCCAAGTCTTCCCACTGGATTGAGGACAGGAGGTACTTCCTCTTCAGGTACCTTCCTGGGAGTTAAGGAAGGTGCTCAAAAAGAAAATGAAATGTGCTGAAGGAAGAAAATACCCTGGAGAGCATTCCCAGGAGCTAGAAAAGCAAAGGCACAGCTATCATTACGTTTACCAGGTGGGCAGGCTCACCTCTGCTATAGATCTTTACTGGCCCCCTCTATACTCAAGGTTCTGGGCAACAGGGAAGGGATGAAACACTGCCCCTGCAAACTGGGATCTCACTAAAAAAAAGAAAAACAAAAACAGAAACCGAAACAGAAACGACTCTAAATGAGAGGAGATAAAACTCAGTGGAAGTTCAGAGGATAAATTCATCCCCCTTACAAGGGGTTCCCAACTTCTGGTACCTAACAGGTCTGTGGCCTGTTAGGAAGTGAGCCTCACAGCGGGAGGTGAGTGGTGGTCCAGAAAGCAAAGGTTCATCTGCCACTCCCCACTGCTTGATTACCACCTGAACCATCCCTCCCACCCCCGATGTGGAAAAACTGACTTTCACGAAACCAGTCCCTGGTGCCAAAAAGGTTGGGGAACCACTGCTTCAGACGATAGTAGGAGTCCAGCTGGTAGGAAGGGCTTAAACCAAGACAAAGAAGAGGGGAAGCACAGAATGGATTCAAGACAGTACATCTTCCAACGAGGTGCAGAATGGAATACTGTAGAGGGGCAGGTGCAGAGAAGGCACTGGCACCCCACTCCAGTGCTCTTGCCTGGAAAATCCCATGGATGGAGGAGCCTGGTAGGCTGCAGTCCACGGGGTCACATGGAGTTGGACACGATTGAGCGACTTCAGTTTCACTTTTCACTTTCACGCATTGGAGAAGGAAATGGCAACCCACTCCAGTGTTCTTGCCTGGAGAATCCCAGGGATGGGGAGCCTGGTGGGCTGCCGTCTATGGGGTCGCATAGAGTCGGACACGACTGAAACGACTTAGCAGCAGCAGAGCGGCAGACGAGGCAGCTGAGCAGCCAGATGGAGGGAGAAAACACAGACCAATGTGGGGGATCTTACCCTACGGACCCAAGAAGCTATGGAGAAGCCCTACCCTGTAGAATCAGAACAAGACTTCCCAAATATAAACCTGTAGAGTGTGGCCACTACCTGGAGGTAGCTTCCTCCTTCTAAGGAAAGAAGCCGGGGTCAGAGAAACCTGCCTAGAGATGGCATGAGATGAGGGGTCCAAGTGAGAGACTATGGCACAGGCAGTGAGGGCACAGAAGGAAACTCCGAGAAACAAACAAGGAAACAGAACGGAAGGACCCGACCGTGGAGCCAAACACTCTTTCAACAGCTCCTGGCACACAGAACGTGCCGCGAGGGCAGCCCCAGCTACTGCTCCCACTGCCCGCGCTGCTGTTGCCCCAGTGCAGCCAATGCTGCTACTGCTGTGATTAGCAAACAGCAGGATAGGGGGACAAACCTCAAGTTTACAGACTAGGTGATCAGACAGGGCTGACGCGACAACTGAAGGAAAAAGCTGAATGGGGTGGGGGCGGGGGAGGGGGTGGGATCTCCATCCAATTCTCCATTTGAGCCTGCAGTTCCATGAGATTCCAGTTGGGAGGCAGCTGCAGGAAAGTGAGAATCACAACTAGAGGCAGGAATAAACGGAGGTAGAAACTCCAGCCAGAGAGTAGATGCGACTACCAGGCAAGACTAGAGAGAAAAAGGGAGAGGATGCCAACGAACTGCTCTTCTGGTCTCTCGGCTTCCACCCAAGTCTTCCCTCAGAACACAGCTGGGTGACGACACAGGTCTGATCAGATTACTCCTTTACTCAAACCTTTCTACAGCTTTCGTCTCACTCAGAATAAAAGCCCCAATCCTTCCAAAGACCTTGGAGGCCCTACCAGCCCTAGCCCTGTCTCCTGACAGCATCACCTGTTAGACCAGCCCCCTTTCACTAGGCTCAAGCCATACTGGCTGCCTTGCTGTTTCCTGAACGGCCAAGCTAGCTGTTACCTCAGGGCCTTTGCACTTGCCGCTGCTTCTCCCTGGAACACTCTTCCCCCAAACATCCACACGATTCTTCCCCTCACCCTCTTCCCGTCTTTTCTTAGAAACCACTTTCTCAGTGAGGCCTGCCCTGACCACCCTGTTTAAAACTACAAGCCCACCCTTAACCCTTGCTTTCCCCATTCCCTGCTTTATTTTTCTTCAAGGCACTTAATATCATCTGACATTCTATACATTTTCCCTTTTTTAATGTCCATCTCCCACCACCTAGAACAAAGCCTGGAAGGCAGCATCTACTTAATAAATGATTTGAGGAATGACTGTATAAAGGAATGCAGGAGGCACCCAAGCCCAGGAACCAAAGAGAACGGACCTAAACTATGTATTTTTGTGTAATCTGGTGAAAACCGAAGTTAACAAGACTTCCTGGAACAGCTCTGTGAAACGTGGGCAAAGGATATGAATTCCGATAATGTCTCTCGATGTCCTGCAACCACTCCAACATTTCAGCCACAGAGGGGCTCGCAGCTGAAGCCTGCAGGACAGCATCGAGGCCAATCGTGTCTGCGTGCTGCTCATAGAGCTGAAGCACGCGCTCCACGTGGCTGCTGACCACATCACGCACCTTGAGGAGGGCGGTTCTGGGGGGGAAACTGTGTTATTAGGCAATATGATGAGAAAGGCCAGGTTCCTCAACCTCAGTACCAAGGACATCTTGGACCAGATGATTCTTTGTGGTGGAGGGCTGCCCTGTGCGCTGTAGGTTGTTCAGCAACCTTGGCCTCTCCCTAGTAGAAGACAAGAGCAAACTATGTCCCCACCCATCTCAAGCTGTGGCAATCAATCATGTGTCCAGATACTGCCACACATCCCAGTGGGAAAAACTGCCTCCGAAGGAGATCTACTGGTCCCAAGGAGCTTGGTGAGGGTGCCTTGGATGGAGGGGTGGCTTAACAAATAAGAACTGACTTAGAGACGGTGAGGCTGAAGTTACATCACTCTCAACAGCTATGTGATGAGCCCAGCTGCCAAAGACAGTAAAGACCAAGCAGGCTTTCTAGGACTCCCATAAAGGAGAGGAAATGTTCACAGATAGTCGAATGCCACGTATGTGAAAGGAAGAAACAAGAGGGAACTACAGCAATAGAGCAGTACTGTGCTCATGCTATATCATGCCCCAACCTAGTGAATCCTTGAATGGGTAAAATTCGGGCTCTTGACGCACACAGATTATTGTGGATCTTAGGAAAGTTACTTATTCTCAATCACAAACAAAAACAAGTCTCTCTTGTTCACTGTGCATCCTAAGTACGTAAAACACTGAGACTAGCAGACAAAGCAGCAAACATTTTGTCCAATGAATGAAAAGGACTGTTGTGAAGAGTAAACGCAATAATGCATATTAAGCCATTAGGGAAGTACTTAGTTTATGGCAAATTTTATTATATTATTTTAATATAGCTTATTCAAGAAATTATTATATAATTATTTTAAAAATTATTATTCCACTGGTGACTCCAAGAGGTCCAGCCACCAAGACAAAGGCTACAATTTCCCAAAGGGCAAGGCACTCCCTAGCCTCGAACTGCAGCTTTCAAGTTTGACTGTGACTCACAATTAAAAACTAGGCTAAAAATAACAGCCCAATACCCACATAAAAACATAAAAACATGCAATCAATTGAAATAAAAGTTCACTACCTTAGAATGTATAATGACCTAACTTAATTGACTCTTTTACTCAACTTAGGAACTAAGTCAGCCTTACTGTTGTATTCCTAGCACCTGTGTTTTGCATCCCATAGTTTCTTAATAATGTTTTTTATACAGATAAATACAAAGAAGGCCTCCATCTTCGAGTTTCCTATCAGTCTATGGCAAACCCTACACACTAGAACCTTCTTTCACCCTGGTTAAAGGAAGGCCATATGTGCCCTGTCTCTTCTCTATCACCAATTACCTGTAACTCTAAGATAGAGGGCCTAACATTGGTGCTCCTCCTGGCACAGACACCAATGTACAGCAGAACAAAGCGGTGGTTAGAAGCTTCTGGCCCCAGTGCCAGAGACACTTGGGTTAGCACCCCAGCTTTACTATTAACTAACTGACTGAGCACAGGCAATTTGTGTGAGCCTCCGTTTTCTCACTTGAAAAATGGGATTAAGTGAGGTTAAGTCACAGAGTTGTTGAAAAGATTTTATGAGATAACGGTATGTAAAATCCTTGCTGCTGGCACCTACTAAGTTTACAGTGTAACTCCCGCTGCTTTCTACCTAAGAAAAACTACACTGGAGGGCCAATGAGCTTTCTCCATTGCTTTTCTGTTCTGCTTTGATAACTTTTACTAAGTCCACCACTGTCATGCCTAGCTGATACGGAAAGTGCCAGAAAATGGCTTTTTGACAGAGAGGGGTCCCATTGCAACAGATGAGAAGGGGGTAAGGTTGACAGATCCCCAAATACCATTCTCTTAAGTAAGGAGAAAAAAATCCCCTTCT
>SRVM01002405.1:0-14056 GCA_007570785.1 Antilocapra americana
TCTGTATATCTATATCTTCCTGGTCCTGTTTCTCTGCAGAACCATCACTGACACCGTCTCTATCTCACCCCTTAGTTCTTTTTAATTTTTTAAAAATTTTATTATTTATGGCTGATCTGGCTCTTCATTGTTCTGGGCAAGCCTTCTCTAGTTGCAGTGAGTGAGGGCTCCTCTCAAGTTGCTGTGTGCAGGCTTCTCACTGCCATGGCTTATTATGTTGCAGAGCACAGGCTCTAGAGCATACAGGCTTTAGTAGTTGGGGTGCACAGGCTGAGTTGTTGCAAGGCATATGGGATGTTCCACATGCACTGGGATCAAACCCCTGCCTCTTGCATTGGCCAGTGCATTCTTACATTTGACCACCAGGCAAGTCCCTCCCCTTCATTCTTACTGCTTCTCCTGTGTGACTTGTTTCCTTCCAGTGTCCCTCCCCTCCCCTGCTCTTTCTTCTTCCCTATGGCAACAAAGGTCCGTCTAGTCGAAGCTATGGTTTTTCCAGTAGTCATGGATGTGGAAGTGGACTATAAAGAAAGCTGAGCGCCAAAGAATTGATGCTTTTGAAGTGTGGTGTTGGAGAAGACTCTTGAGAGCCCCTTGGGCTGCAAGGAGATTAAACCAGTCAATCCTAAAGGAAATCAGTCCTGAATATTCATTAGTAGGACTGATGCTAAAGCTGAGACTCCAATACTCTGGCCACCTGACGTGAAGAACTGATTCAGTGGAAAAGACACTGATGCTGGGAAAGATGGAAGGTGGGAAGAGAAGAGGAAGACAGAGGATGAGATGGTTGGATCGCATCACCGACATGATGGACATGAGTATGAGTAAGCTCCGGGAGTTGGTGATGGACAGGGAAGCTTGGTGTGCTGCAGTCCATGAGGTCGCAAAGAGTAGGACACAACTGAGTGACTGAACTGAATCATTCTTTCTTATAGAAATAATGAAGTTTCAGTCCTTTTCATTCTCTCTTTCAGCTGTGCCTCTGAAGCTGATATAGAAGGAAAAGTTGCAGATGTGAGTAAAGGCACCAGAATTTTAATCCTGGCTTTTTCATCTATTAGCTGTGTTGACTGAACACATGCCTATAAATTAGGGCTGGAGGTTGATCACTGCTGTGGTTAAGCTGAGCAGAGACCTCACCATGCCAGGACCTGTGTCAACCCTGGAAGTGCTCTTGGCCAGCTGTCCCATCAGCTTCCTGAGAACAGAATCTTGTCTCGAACTGTGATGGTCCCTTCAATTCCACGGATGTGTGGGACAAAGACTAGGTGTTGAGTATATGAATGCCTTGTTGTCAGGAGCACAAAGTTATAAGCACCAAATCTGAGACCAGCTGTGCCTTGAACACACCTGTGAGACACAGAAATGAGTGTTTTAAGGAGAATTCCTGGACTTTCTAAAAGGCTGGACAGTGGGAAAAAACTCATTTGTCTCTAAATCCAACTATAAGTTTACCTAGGCTCCCAATCACAATGTCGTCTCTGGTTTCTCTCATGTTTTATTACCCTCCTGGTTTTAATATCTCTGTTTTATTCTGCCTTCCTAAGTCCTGACACTGGGTTCCTGATACATCTCTCCATCCAGTATTCTTGCCTGGAGAATCCCATGGACAAGAGGAGCCTGGTAGGCTATGGTCCATCCAGGCCACAAAAAGTTGGACACGACCTAGCAACTAAACAGCATATCTCTCTACTTCGTTGCGGTTTTGGCCCACCTATCTATCTCTTTGGCCTGAAGTCACTGCTCCAAATTCCTTGCCTTGGAATCCACAGATAATTCCCCCATTCCTAGGCGCTTGCTGGATCCTGACAAACTGCATCACCAGGCAGAGTGCAGGAGCTCCCACTGTGCGTTGTGCACAGTTTTACAAGTCAGTGAGTACAGGTGACACCTGAGCTGTCACCTTTCCAATCTTTTATAGTAGCCTTTCCTACTTTTGCTAGCATGTGAAATGAGTGTAATTGTGCAGTAGTTTGAACATTCTTTGGCATTGCCTTTTTTCAGGACTGGAATGAAAACTGAATTTTCCAGTCCTGTGGCCACTGCTGAGTTTCCCAAATTTGCTGGCATATTGAGTGCAGCACTTTAACAGCATTATCTTTTAGGATTTGAAATAGCTCAGCTGGTATTCCATCACCTCCACTAGTTTTGTTCTTAGTGATGCTTCCTAAGGCCCATTTGACTTAGCACTCCAGGATGTCTGACTCTAGGTGAGTGATCAAAAGATCATGGTTATCTAGGTCATTAAGATCTTTTTTGTACAGTTCTTCTGTGTATTCTTGCCACCTCTTCTGTTAAGTCCATACCATTTCTGTTGTTTATTGTGCCCATCTTTGTACAAAATGTTCCCTTGGTATCTCTAATTTTCTTGAAGAGATCTCTAGTCTTTCCATTCTATTGTTTTCCTCTATTTCTCTGCATTGATCAATTAGGAAGGTTTTCTTATCTCTCCTTGTTATTCTTTGGAACTTTGCATTCAGAAGGATTTAGCTTTCATTTTCTCCTTTGCCTTTTGCTTCTCTTCTTTTCTCAGCTCTTTGTGAAGCCTCCTCAGATAACCATTTTACCTGTTCACATTTCTTTTTCTTGGGAATGATTTTGATCACTGCCTCACTTCACACTCTAGCAAAGCAATGCTCTAAATTCTCCAAGCCAGGTTTCAACAGTATGTGAACCGAGAACTTCCAGATGTTCAAGTTGGATTTAGAAAAGGCAGAGGAACCAGAGATCAAACTGCCAACATCCGCTGGATCACAGAAAAAGCGAGAGAATTCCAGAAAAACATGCTTCATTGACTACACTAAAGCCTTTGACTGTTTGGATCACAACAAATTGTGGAAAATTCTTAAAGAGATAGGAATATCAGACCATCTTATCTGCCTCCTGAGAAACCCGTATGCAGGTCAAGAAGCAACAGTTAGAACCGAAAATGGAACAATGGACTGGTTCCAAATAGGAAAAGGAGTACGTCAAGGCTGTATATTGTCACCCTGCTTATTTAACTCATATGCAGAGTACATTGTGTGAAATGTCCAGCTGGATGAAGCACAAGCTGGAATCAAAACTGCCGGGAGAAATATCAATAACCTCAGATATACAGATGATACCACCCTTATGACAGAAAGCAAAGAGGAACTAGAGAGCCTCTTGATAAAGGTGAAAGAGCAGAGTGAAAAATCTGGCTTAAAACTCAATGTTCAAAAAATGAAGATCATGGCAGCCGTTCTCATCACTTCATGGCAAATAGATGGGGAAACAGTGGAAACAGTGACAGACTTTATTTTCTTGGGCTCCAAAATCATTGCAAATGGTGACTAAAGCCACGAAATTAAGATCCTTGCTCACTGGAAGAAAAGCTGTGACGAACCTAGAGAGCATATTAAAAAGCAGAGATGTTACTTTGTCAACAAAGGTCCCATAGTCAAAGCTATGGTTTTTCCAGTATCATGCATGGATGTGAGTTGGACCATAAAGAAGGCTGAGTACCAAATAATTGATGCTTTTGAACTGTGGTGTTGGAGAAGACTCTTGAGAGTCCCTTGGACTATATAAGGAGATCCAAGCAGTCAATTCTAAAAGAAATCAACTCTGCATCTTCATTGGAAGAACTGATTGCTGAAGCTGAAGCTCCAATAATCTAGCCACCTGATGCAAAGAGCCAACTCACTGGAAAAGACCCTGATGCTGGGAGAGATTGAGGGCAGGAGGAGAAGGGGGCAACAAAGGATGAGATGGACAAAGCATTGGAGGGCACCACCAACTCAATGGACATGAGTTTGAGCAAGACCCAGGAGATAGTGAAGGACAGGGAAGTCTGCAGTGCTGTAGTTCATGGGGTTGCAAAGAGTTGGACACAAGATAGCAACTGGACAACAGCAGCAAGCTCTCAGAACTATTGTAAAATTCAGGTACTAAGACAAGTCAATGGGGGAAAAAGTAGTCTTTTCAACAAATGTTGCTGGGACAACTGAATATCCACATTTAAAAGAGTTAAGTTGAGGGACTTCCTTGGTGGTTCAGCAGCTCTAGACTCCGTGCTCCCAATGCAGTGGGCCCAGTTTCCATCCCTGGGGGGGGGGGTACTGGATCCCACATGCTGCAGCAAAGATTTCATGTGCTGCAACTAAGATTTGGTGTAGCCAAATAAATATTTTAAAAAACTTATTAAAAAAGAATTAAGTTGAATTCATATCTTATATCATTCACAAACATTAACTCAAAATGGCAAATAGACTTAAATGTGACAGCTAAAGTTAAAAAAGTCTTAAAGGAAAAAGGGAATAAATATGATCTAGGGTTAGGCAACAATTTCTTAGATATGACATCAAATGCACAAATGATAAAAGGAAAAATTCACAATTTGGACTTTATCAAAATTAAAAACTTTTACACATCAAATGATATCATCCAGAAAGTGAAAAGATAACTCACAGAACAGAAAAAGCTAGCATATTATATAACTGACAAGAGACTTTTATCCAGAATATATACAGAAAGAACTCTTACAGCCTAAGAAGAAAACAAATATTTCCATTTTTAAAAATGGGCAAAGGATTTGAAGAAACAGTTCTCAATGAAGACACACAAATGTTAAGTAATCACATGAGAAGATGTTCAACATCATCAAGTCATTAGGGAAATGCAAATAAAACCAAAATGAGAGACTACTTAATACCTACTAGGAAGGCTAGAATAGAAAAGACAACAGCAAGCGCAGGTGAGGGTGTAGAGAAATGCAACCCCTCATTCACTGCTGGAATGTAAAATGGTGCAACCACTGGACAGTTTGGCAACTTCTCATAATGTTCCCACATGACACAGCGATTTCACTCTTAAAGAAACAAAAATAAATGTCCATACAAAGGCTTGCACAAAACGTTCATAGCAGTGTTGTTCACAGTAGCCAAAAACTGAGCTCAACCCAACTGCCTGTCAACTGGTGAATGGATAAATAAGCTGTGCTATTTCCACACAGTCTGATGCACTGATCACAGTGAAAAGGGATGAAGCTCTGATACAGGCTGCAGCAGGGAGGAACCTAAGAGCATTAGGCGGAGGTGAAAGAAGACAGCCATAAAAGACCATGCATTACATGTTTTCCATTTATATGCAATGTCCGCAAGAGGCAACTCTCTATAAAGAGACAAAAAGTAGTTTAGTGGTTTTCAAGGACCAGGGGAAAGGTGGGGAGTGACTTTAAGTGGCTACAAGTCTTCTTTCTGCAGTGATGAAATGCTCTAAAATTAGATAGTGGTGTCAGTTACACAATTCTGTGAATGTACTGAAGACCACCGAATCGTGTACTTTAAATGGGTGAATTTTATGGTATGTCAACTATATCTCGATAAAGTTTTTTTGAAAATTTTTATTGATTCACAGATATTTGTCTCCGAGACAACACTTCTTTCAACTTAAAAATAATTCACCAGTTACTTCAGATGCAGTTCCTAGGGCCTAGGAGCTTTATGAGAATCTACAAAAAGATTTTTTTGAGACCTAAAAAAATATGTATTGGCTTTAAACTGTAAAGATTTGAAATAAATCAAAAGCTGACAAAATATTATGTCAAAGAGACAACGAAAACCAACTTATCTGAAACTAACACGCATACACACCAGCTGATGGAATCTGGGGATGTGGGTGTATCCACATTTGCCGGACGAAGGGCTAAGACCCTGCGGGCAGGCAGCGGGGACCACGAGGGTCTGCGGACGGCGAGGGCGCTCCCAGAAGCCGGGGCTGCCTTCCCAAGGCTCTCACAATCCTCTGCGGAAGTCTAGCCCAGGGTGCGCTCTTAAGTTCCTCAGTCAAAACAGTGATGGGCAGGAATCAAGTTTCTGCCTTCCAGAGTTTGCTATCCTACAGAAAAATCAGTGTGTGCAATGTGGCTTTATGACAGAGCAAATCAAGTGCTCCCATTCCATTCCAATCCAGTTCCTCAGGAGGAACCCAGCCCTGCCACACAGGGTACCTGCATCTACGGCTGCAACGGCCCTCGCTGCGCTGCAGAAAATATACACGCTCACACTTCTGCCCCTACGCCGAAAGCAGCGTGCTCCGAGGATCCTGGTGCGTCTCACTTAACTTTTGAATCCATGGTCTGGCATGGTGCCACACACATGCTGTGGGCCCCCAAAGAGATTTCTTAATAGTAAGTTATTTTTATTTATAGTGTTCACTGTGACAATGACCTGGGTTCTTGATTTCATCTTATAAATGTCAACCCTCACATGCCAATAAAGCAGCTCCTGCTAAGTCATTTCAGTCGTGTCCAACTCTTTGCGACTCCATGGACTATAGCCTGCCATGTTCTTCTGTCCATGGGATTCTCCAGGCAAGAATACAGGAGTGGGTTGCAATGCCCTTCTCCAGGGGCTCCTCCTGACCCAGGAATTGAACCCATGTTAAATAAACTAAAAACTTTTAAAATAAATAATTTCAATCCTCTTTGGGAAAGAATATGAGAGAAAAAGTGTTAACATATCACTATTGAGCAGCTATTAAAGTAATATTTCCTTCATGCAAGGAATGGAAGCTTGGAAGCTCAAGTTAGTGGGTGAAAGTTGAAGAATTAGCCAATCTCGGGTTTCCCAGGTGGCTCAATGGTAAGGAATCCACCTGCAGTTCAGGAGACACAGGTTTAACCCTGGGTCAGGAAGATCCCCTGATGAAGGAAATGGCAGCCCACTCCAATATTCTAGTCTGGAGAATTCCACAGACAGAGGAGCTTGGCAAGCTACAGTGCATGGGTCACAGAGTCGGACATGACTTAGTGACTAAAACAACAACTACACAGTCTCAAAGTGTCTTTCCACAAGTTTGTGACATCATGATTTAAAAGAGATAAGTATTTGATCATTCAGATGACTAAAATGTTTATTTCTCATATATTTGGACTTCCTCTACAGTTCTGGCTCCCCACTCCCCAAATATTTGGGATTTCTTGCGCTATAAGAGCAGTGGGATGTTTGGTGTTTCCTCAGCTCCTGAAAACACTTTGCGGAAAGTGACTCTTGGATCCCATCCAAGAGTGGGCATCAGTTGCCAGGAAAACCAACCATGATATGAGAGGGTTGGAGCTTCAGTATCACCCGTCTCAGTGGTAGGGGCCTGCAGGTGGAATGAATCACCAATGGCCAACAATTTAATCAGTTATGTCTAAGGAAGCCTCCCAAAAAACCCCGCAGGAGAGGGTCTGGGGAGCTTCTGGGCTGGTGAACATGGGGAGATGTGTTCTCCTTCCCGTACCTCATGCTGTGTATCTCATCTAGTGGTTGGTAATACCCTTTTTGAAGTCTGGTGAGCAAACAAGTTTTCCTGAGTTCTGTGAGCCATTCTAAAAACTTAATCAAACCCAAGGAGGGGTCGTGGGAACCTTTGATTTGTAGTTAGTTGTTCATAAGCACAGGTAAAAATAACCTGGGCTTGTGACTGGCATATGAAGTAGAGGCCCATCTTGTGGGATGAGCCTGATCCTATTTCCAAATAAGTGTCAGAGTTGAGTTGAATTCTTGGACACCCCACTGGTGTCTAAGAATTGCCTGTTGGTGTGGGAAGCCTAAACACACACACACATACTGGAATTGGGTCTAAGGGCCCTTTTTCAAAGGTACTTATTAATTTTACAAAGAGAATATCTTTTCAGAGCAGACACCATTCCAACCCACAGTCACCGTCAACATCCCCAGTAATGGGACAGTGGCCTCCATAGAGGCCTCATGAGACGACGTGCAGTACTTCTGGAAGATTCTGGTGCAAAAATACAAAAAAACGAATCTAATTGTGAGAAAAGCATCAGAAGTACCCAAATGGAGGGATGTTTCATAAAATAACCAACTCCTCAAAAATGTCAAGGCTAGGAAAAACAGGGCAAGACGGAAATTTCTGCAGGTTGAAAAGGACTAGAAAGACACTAGAACTGATTGCAACATATAACTTGGGGTTTTCCCTCATCTGTCTTTTAGGTATTAAAGGACATTATTGGGCCAGTTGGTAAAATCTGAAGAAAGCCTATAGGTTAGCTAATAGTATTATATGAGGGTGAATTTTCTGATTTTGCTTGTCTTCCTGTGGTTACTTTGCACATAAGCCCTTGTTTTTAGGAAATACCCACTTAAAGTGTTCATGGGTAGAGGGGCAGTGTCTCTGCAACTCACTCTCAAACGTTTCAGACAAGAAGTGATATACAAAGAATAATAACGTGGATGTGCTATTGTTAACATCTGGGGAATGTGGTTAAAGGTTAGATGGAACTCCTTGTACTATGTTTGCAATTTGCTGCTAAGTCTGTAATTACCAGCACCCACCCCCCCCAACTCCAAAAAAGATTAGGAAAGTTAAAATATCTTCTGTCTTTCGTCATTAAAGTTATTGGATGTCAGTTGTGGCACCAAAGGAGTCTAGTAAAGATGGAAACTTGTCAAAACGACTTGGAGTCATTAGAATTTCTTACCTTTCTACTTGTTCTCCTGGCCAGACCCACCCTCTGCTTGTGTACAGATAAATGTGACATGTGCAGTATGAATTTATAAATTCCCTATGTTAGAATGTACCTCTGGATACGTATCTTTAAAAAATAATAGCGGCTGAAATGTGGTAGAAGTTTAGTTTCTCCCTCGAGTAACAGAACTGGGCAGGCTGTCAGTCCAGGGCTGGTCTGGAGGGCGGTTCAGACCGAGTCTTGCTACACCCCTCCCATGTGCGCAGCCTGGGGTCTCACGATCCAAGCTGGGGATTCAAGCTCCACACAGCACGTCTCCATTCTAATCAGCAGAAAATGAGAAGGAACAACGAAGGGCACCCACCACCCCTGTTTAAGGACACTTTCTGTACCCTGCACAACAGTCTCAGTAATGTCCTTTGTTCCAAGGCAACTTCTAGCTTCAGGAAAGGCTGTGCATTGCAGTCTGGGCCATCAAGTTCCATCCAAAAATTAGGGACGAAGAGAATGGTAATCGGGACATGTAACAAGCCTGTGTTCTCAGGTGAGATATGTCCTCTGTAAGGAAAGTCCTGCAACTGTGACTCCAGGGACAGCGCTGGTGCCACTCGGTGGCATAAAGGACAGTCTGTTTGGGGCAGGTGGTCGAGGACATGGAAGTGGAGACAAGGGCTGCTGGCAAAGAGAAGAGAATGCAAACGACCACATGGGTGCCAGGACATGAGAGGAGATACAGCTACCGCCTCTGCCTACCTGAGTGCGACTCCATCTGAACAGGGAGAAAGGGAAGACACGGCAAAGACAGGGAGAAAAGGACACGGGGCTTGACCAGGGGTGGGGGCGGGCAGGGAGAGCGGGAGGGTGGTGTCCAGCTGTCGGAGCCGCTGTCGGCTGGCTCCGCAGTCCCTGGGGCTGAGGTCTCTTCCTCATCTGTACGCAGAGTTCCAGGAAGCAGGCCTGGGTCTGGGATCAGGAACCACCATCCACCCCCGTGGTCATCTTAGTACTGGAGGTGCTCCTGACTTCAAAGAAGCCTTCATACAACCAAGTTTTGTGAGCAAACACAGCACACGGGCCAGAAAAATAGAGCAGGCTACACTGAAAAGAAATCCAACTCTGTGCCAGTAGGATTTAATGACCCCTGATAGCCTGATCCATGGCTGTGCTACTGGCTTCAGGGACGCTGGAAGGAGGATCAGCGGGGATACTGACCTTTCAACCAAGCCTACGGGGCAAAAAGATGAACTGAGGTCAAATTATGCACTTGAAGTTTCCAAAGGTGCAAGCTGGTTCACAAAGCACTTCATTTAGAGAAAAATGGTTCATCCGAGAGCTGGAAGGGACTCCCTGGGTATAAATGTTTTCACAGAAGGCTTCGGAGACTGGAGTTTGCTTTATGGAAGTCTGCTCCACCCTCCTCCGGAGAATTCCACGATGGCGGACCTCGCCTGTGCCGATAATTCCCAAATCTAAAACTGGTGCGCATTTGCAGGTTTTGCAGAACACCAAGCAGATCCGAACTGGAAGCCCTTGGAAGAGTTTAGGTCGCAGTCAAGGGCCTTGCTTGCTCCCAGGACGTCACACCCGTGTGGCCTCATCTGTTCTCTAGAAACACAGCGCGGGGTGGGGGCGGTGGCAAGATGCCAATCAAAGAAGTGAGGAGGCAGCGGGAGGGTCCCAGGGTCTCTGAGTCTAGACCGGAGCACTGCAGACTGCCTGGTCCAATACAAACACACTGAAAGCAACACAAGCCTGTTTCATAACATATGACAGGGCAGGAGGCCAAGTCCTTGGTCATGAGCGTGGAACCCATTCCAGCCCTGCACGCGTCACCATCCTCGTGGACCAGCCCCAGGGTGTCACAAGTGGCGCCAGGAATCCACACGAGTCCCTTTAATGTGAGGCCTTCTCTCTTGGCAAGGACCTTCTTCGGTAAAACCCAGGGAGTCCCTTCTGGTATGTAAACTGGCCTGTAGGTGAAAAGTGTAAGAAACCTCCCCCAAGCCCTTTGACTGAAGAGCTATCTGCTGGGGAGGAAGATTAAAGTTAAACTAAACAGAACAGAAAATGCCTAAGGGTTGTTTTTTTCCCTGAAAGTGAAATTTGACTTACAATTAAAATACACTTAAAAAAAGGAACTTAGGGGCCTATTTTTACCCCTGGCTCTTTCTTAGCCCAAACCCTCATGACTCCTTTTTATTGTTTTTTTGGGGGGCGGGGGTTGACATTAGGAATCCTTAATTATTGAACTGAAGGAACTTTAAATACCATTTAATCTAATGCCCCTATCTAATAGGCAGGAAAGAGAAGTAATCAGCCCAGGGTCTCATCCAAACTGAAGCCTGGGTCACCCACCTTTGATTTAAAGTTTTTCCCAGTACATTCTAATGCTTCTAAAGCCCAGGCTACCACATGAGCACTCATCACTGAACTGGGTACTTTCTGCTGTCTGTGCGTATGAAAAAGGTCCACTTTGAACCTTCAGTGACTAGAAATAGGGGAGTTAGACTTGTGGGCCTTAAATACAATTGCCAGTTACAATCAGGGCTAGGAAGGAAATGTCTTTAAACACATTATCCTATTTAAGTGCCACTTTCCCGTGAAAGAAATCTTGATTCAACTGCAAAATGCCAAAATACAGGTTACTAGGGTGTTTCAGGTTTGTTTTGTTTGCTCTTTTGATATCAGTTGTTGACCAGAACATGGGAGATGAAAGGCAGGAAGAAAATAGATGGGTAGTTTTTTAACTCCACACTTAGAAATCTTTGAAAGGA
Organism: Antilocapra americana; assembly: GCA_007570785.1. Lineage (NCBI taxonomy): Eukaryota > Metazoa > Chordata > Mammalia > Artiodactyla > Antilocapridae > Antilocapra > Antilocapra americana. Next base: position 11,215 of record SRVM01002405.1, read on the forward strand.
GTAAGCGCTAGCCCTTGTGCAGACTTTTTCTATCCAGGCCATGTCTGTTGACACTTGTGATCCTCACACAACCATTCCCACTTTATATCTGGGCAAATGACTGCAGAGAGAGGCAGAAGACTTGCTCAGGGTTGGCTGACCCAGGAGCCAGTGCTTCGGGAGCCGTGTTCTGGAATCAGAGGACTGGACTCTCCTCCAGACCGACTGAGAAGTGTCAAGTCTGCCCGTATGTTGGCAGCTTCCTCTCCGACTGCTCTGTGGCCTTCATTTCCTTTCCACTCTGCTGACTCAGGACCCAGGAAGCCTAGCTTCCTGTCAAGATCAGTGTGAGGACCGTCAGCAGAGATGCAGACTCAGCAAAGCAGCGCTTGCCCTCAGGGAGAGGCTGCAGGAGGTCAGAAAGCCAGAGGCAAAGGCAGACCCACAGAGAAGCCTGTGCAGGGCTCATATGCATAATCAGCCAGGGGAGCCAGGAAGGGCAGATATGAGAAAGGGCTGAAAGGCAAGACAACACTGATGCACCCAGAGGACACGACGCGAAGAGAAACTAGCTGGACACAGAAAGACAGCCACGCTGTGATCTCACATATGTGTGGAATCTTAAGAAGTCAAACTCCTAGAACCAGAGAGTGGAATGGTGGTTGTCGCGGGCGGGGGAGTGGGGAAAATGGGGAGAGGTTGGTCAAAGGGCAGAAACTTTCAGTTATAAGATGACGAAGTTGTAAAGATCTAACTACAGCATGTTAACTCCAGTTAACAACACTGCACTGAGCTAAGAGAGTGGATCTTTATAGTGTCACTCCTCACCCAAAAGGTAAGGTGATGAACGTATTAATTGTAATCACTTCACAATGTGTTTGCACATTAAGTCATCATGTGGTATACCTTAAAAAACTTGCTTTGTACAACCTAAAAAAAAAAAAAAACTGAGAAACAGCAAGTAGGCAAGTTTGAGGATGCCAGAAATTCTTTAAAAATCTATTTCCTTTCAGAAAGAAATATATGGCTTTGTTAGGAAGGAGAAAGATACAGTTTTTTGTTTGTTAAATCTATCCAATGTTTTAAATTGGGATGAAATTCACATAAAATTAACCAAAGTGCACAATTCAGACGCATTTAGTATGCCTTCGTGATATGCAGCCCCCAAAGCTGGTTTCAAACATTTCTGGCACTCCAAGAGAAAACTCCACACCCACCAGTCACTGCCCCTCCTCCCCGCCCCAGCCCCTGCTTACACAGCTGCTTCAGGAGCTGAGGGGCTGCAGCCACAAATGGCTGGGAAGAGTGACAAGATTGTTGCAGGAAGAGGGACCCTTTCCAGGGCCCGAAACCGGGCTCTAGTTTAACACTCAGAAATGAATTGTCCAAGGAGACACACGTGCTGACAAAGCAAGAGATTTTATTGGAAAGGGCGCCCAGGTGGAGACCAGGAGGGGACGGGAGCCCAGGAGAACAGCTCTGTCCCATGGCTTGCACTCGCGGGTTTAGGGTGATGGGACTAGTCTCCGGGTTGTCTTTAGCCAGTCATTCTGACTCAAGAGTCCTTCCTGGCGGTGCATGCCTTGTTCATTCAAGATGGATGTCAGAGAGAAGGGTTCTGGGAGCTGGTCAGACATGTGTGTCTCCTTTTGACCTTTCCCAAACTCTTCCTGTTGGTGGAGGCTCATTAGTTGTGTGTTCCTTAGCAGGACCACCTGTCGTAAAAGAACTCATGCAAATGGTTACTGTGGTGCCTGGCCAGGGTGCCTCCCCTAACAGGACCATGAAACTAGAGTAAAGGACCACGTCTTCCACCTGCCTTCACTGGGGCTGGAAGGAAAAGCCCAGAGCTGCTTGTGTGACACGGCTGCCTCTGCTTCCCCAGGGCAGACTGGTGCCCAGTGCCTACTCTGTCTCTTGTCCCCCAGATGCCACTAACCCCCAGATTATTGTCCTTGATACCAAGCAGTCTGGCCAGAGACCAGCAGGTAAACGTTGGGACCCTTCACAGAGTATCGTGTGCATGCGCTTAGTCGCCTCGGTTGCAACCCCATGGCCTATAGCCTGCCAGGCTCCTCTGGCCATGGGATTCTCCAGGCAAGAATACTGGAGTGGGCTGTTACTTCCTCCTCCAAGGGAATCTTCCTGACCCAGGGATCAAACCCTCATCTTTTATGTCTCCTCCACTGGCAGGAAGGTTCTTTACCACTGGCACCACTATCACTGAGGTTTAAAATAGCTAAGACAACAGTCCATGTTATAGATCCAGGCTAGAAAACATCACCTCAGGCAACTCAGGGCGCTCACCTGTGCTCTCTACCTTCCTGTGAAGGTGATCTAAGCCCGGATTTTATGGCAATCGTCTCCTTGCTAAACGTGCATCTTCCGACACTATAGCTTAATTTTACTTGCATTTTGAACTTTGTATAAATAGATTTACAAGGCATGGACTCTTCTGTAATGAAGCGTGTTTGGCTTAGCATCCTTTGTGAGATTTGTTCACGCTGTTGACTGTAACAGTTCTTCATTCTTTTTCATGGCTGCATAGCATGCCATTGTATAACTTACAGTAGTTTATTTACTTATTTCCATATGGATACACTTTTATGTAGCTTCTTTCCCCCAGCTTTTAGTTATAATTGACAGAGAAAACTATATATTTAAGTTGTATAATATGATGATTTGATTGTTTTCCTGCTGTGGCTAACAGCTTTACCCAACTCCTGGTTGTTCCAAATAATGCTACTATGAGCACTCTTGTACATGTCTTTTGATGTACAAGTTCACATATTTCTGTTAGGCATATTCCTAATGTGAGATTGGTGGATTATAGTGCAGTTTCATTTAGCAGATGCTGCCAAAC
>ML660251.1:0-20140 GCA_007570785.1 Antilocapra americana
ATAATATTTGAATGAGCACATACTGTGTGCTAAGGGAGCACAAACAGATAGGACATGGTGAAGCTAGACCCTCAGTATTATTAACAAACCCAGTTCCTCCTGCACTACAATTTTAAATAGTGCAAAACAGCTGACAGATTGAAAAGTTACATTGTTTATTTTCTTAATAGATAAGAGGTAGCCTCCCAGCAGGCTCAAGGAGTTGAAGTTTGTTGTTCATGGTGTAAAATAACACCAGTACTATTTGCATTGTGTTTCCACTAGGGGATTAAACACAGTGGCCTTTAGCTATAGGGTCGGGCAACACTGTTGCCTTGCCTTTCAACCATTTATACTGAGCATTACTAGTCTGGAATTACAGACTATAAGAACAGAAAGACAATGTTAGAACTAGTACATTAAAGCAAATTTCTAATTCTACCTAACTAGCATGAATTTACTTCATTAACTAGCAGTTACATTTCCCATGCCTTCAATTAACACTGGTTTCATTTTAAATGCTATCAGTTAAGACAAGATGTGATAAGAAAACATCATTGCCAGGCAAGCTTTCCTCAAACACAGCTGATTTATCTCTTTGGCAATTCATTAAAATGCAAAATATATTGGAACTGATTTTCAGCACTTTCAGGCAGGAATGTTTCTAATAATGTTAATTTGCAAATTTCCTTTTTTTTTTTTTTTTAAGTCTCTGTGCTGCAGACGCCATGTTCAGCCAGAGGCTATTTGTATTGTGCAGACAGAAATGAACAGGGAACATTTATTTCTCATATCTTTCTGAGAAACCTGAGGCGCATGAAGATATTTGTGCTGTAACAGGCATAGTCAATCCCCTTCACTCCCTTTAGTTGCTATATATCAACCAGTAAACTCCCAGCTAGTCCTGCTGTAGCAATTAACCTGCCAGAGCGCACTCCTGTCAGGCTCAGTAATAATAAACTCCTCCCGCACCACCACCACCCCCAAGAGAGACAGAGCTATAGATTCTGGCTGGGCAACTTCCACAGAGGCTGAATCATTCAGGATCAGCATGATTAAGAAGATGACATGGTATTACTTAAAAAGACATACTTTTTTTCCCCCAGTGAGGTTTAAACCTATTAAGGTATAGGCAACTGATCTTTCTTTCCCCCCTTGGTGCACAGTTCCTAAAATAGGTATTCTTGAAAGACTATTTACAATGCCTTGTCAATTTCCAAGTCTATGAATAAAAGTATAAATACCAGGAGGGAAGTGTCAGAGTCAAAATGTACAGCTCATGTAAACCTAGGAACTGGCTAAAAATAACATTTTCACCCCAAAGAGACAAAGGGAGCAGGGTTCATTTTGAGTAATTGATCGTGTTTCAATTGTTATTCTTTAAAGCAAAGCAAAAAAATATCCCCGTGTTTGTGTTTCAGGGGTCAGTTTCGAGTGGACCAAATTGTGACGAATTAGAAATCAGAAATCCGGATATACAGCCTGTCAGATAACAAGTTGTTAGACTCTGGAAATAGCATATTCTTAACAATAAACCTTGTCTTTATGAGGATGGCAGTATTATGTCATAATGGATTGCAAATGAACCAGCTGTTTATATTCGACTCTAGTACATGAATGGAAGAGGAGCAAGCCAGGAAATAAAAGGAGATTGAGGAAAATTTACTGGTACCAAGTCACAGGGAAAAAAAGCCCAAGGAACTCAATTTTTACGCATTCCCATCCAATTTGCCCTTGCTGGTGACTTTTGGGGGAAGTATAGCTTTTGAAACCAATTGTATTATTCCGCTTTAACATGCCTTCTAGTATATTCAATAGACCCATCACAGTTATATGTTCTTTTTTCAGTCGCAAGCTGCCCTCACCATATGAGACTGGTTATTGTCAGAGGACTTTCAGAGAAGGATTTGAATGCAATTTCAAAGGCCAGACAGAGCAGCTTTCGAAACACTGCAAGCTTAGGAGAGCAGGGTTAGTAGCCCAAAAAGGGTGAGATGCTGGCTTTCTGTTTCTCATTTCACACATTTCACTTCAAGCTAAAGCCCCTTTTGATCCCAACCAGGGAAAATCGAGGCAGTATGGTACTATTAAGTGAACTATCCCACCTACCCAAAGCTCTGCGAATGGCCATTTTCTGTAAGTGCGTCATTGTCAGCATCATCTACGTTAGCCAGTGCAGACGGGCTATTCCCTTTGACAACAGAAACACCTTCCTCTTCTATGTAGGATTAAATCTAGGTCTACCTGGGAGATTTCAACAAATGGCTAGGCCATTCATGATTACTTGTTAGCAGATGGCCATTTTCTGTGTGTCAGGTTGTGAATTATATCTGTTTGTTATGCAAAGACCTTATTTCAAGTTTCACATCCTCCTTTCTCAGCCAGAACTAAAATCCAGCAAAGGGATGCAGAGAAGGGGTACAACTCAACTTTACAAATTAATAGTGTTGCTTTATGGGGCATTACAGCTACTCCATTGAAAACTCCAATCCAGAAGATCACATTACTCATTGTTATGTCTGCATTTTCAGATAAAGCACTTCGCCCTTGGCTTATAGGCCTCTTATCACTATAACATTCATGGGTGCTGGCTTTTAATTAAACCAGAACTCTAAGTAACTCAAAGTATATATTTTACTGCTACAGGAACCAGGTGTCAAAGAAAATTTGGTATTTTTAATTTATTTTTAAAGCTTGGATAGTTTCATTGCCAGTGATGTCATGAAGAGTACTGTCCTACAAAGATGGCCAAATTTTCTCCCAAAACATCTCTTGATTTTCACAGATGTGAGAGTCAGAGATTTTGACTTTGTCAGAAACTCTTGGAGCTCTGCGATACGTAATCATTAGTCATTTTCCTAAAGCATAATTTTATTCACATGCATGGCAGATCTAAAATGCAGAGCCAAGTCATGAAGTTACTGATTCCACCAAACTGACCATCTGTCTTCTCCAAATATAATACACCTTAACTTCTCTGACGTTTGCTTAGTCCCTTTTTCTGGTTCTCTTTTTATTCCCACCCTACAAATGTTGAAGTCTAAGACCATTAACTTCTCATTTTTCACATTCTGCCTAGGTCACCTCATTCCAAAACTTCAAGTTCTAGGAGAATGTTGATAATCCTCCAATTAAAATAATCCACCTAGATCTCACTCCTAAAATTCAGAAGCATATATGCAACTGCTTCATAGGACACTGGGTATCCCATTAGCTCTTTAATCCAACATATTTAATGTGGCATTTTGCCACCCATGGACTGTAGCCTACCAGGCTTCTCTGTCCATGGAATTCTCCAGGCAAGAAGACTGGAGTGGGTTGCCATTCCCTTCTCCAGGGGATCTTCCCAACCCAGGGATTGAACCTGAGTCTCGTGCATTTCAGGCAGATCCTTTACCATCTGAGCCACAAGGGAAGCCCATAAAATGCTAGTTATATTTAATACAAATTTAATGTTTGTAGTCATAATCTTTACAAAAACCCAATCAGGTAGGAGACTATTATATTCCCCGTTTTACTGATGAGGAAACTGGGGCTTGAAGAAGTTGATTGTCCACGTCATATGGTTATAAGGAACTATTATTTGGACCTAAGTCCCCCTGATAGTTGCTGTTGTTCCAGTCGCTCAGTAGTGTCTGACTTTGTGACCCCAAGGACTGCAGCACACCAGGCTTCCCTGTCCTTCACCATCTCCAAGAGCTTGCTCAAACTCATGTCCATTGAGTCGAGGATACCATCCAATCATCTCGTCCTTTGTCGTGCCCTTCTCCTCCTGTCCTCAATCTTTCCCAGCATCAGGGTCTTTTCTGCTTTCAATTATATGATTCATCCTAGTGGTCCTTTCCCATTTCAGTTTTATAATGACTTTTTCAAAGATGCCTTTTCTGATCCTACAGAGAAACCTGAGTTTCCACATATGTAAAATGCCCTTTTTTCTTTTAAAAAGTCTGTAATTATGTATTTTATTTTCAATCTTCTCAATAGTCTGAAAAGTACATAGGACATATAAATTTGAAAAAACAAAGGGAGATAGGTGAGAGAGATGAGAGAGAATAATCTAGAGAGAACAACAAGTGTGAAGGTGCCAGTAGAGAAAACAACAAAAGTTCCATTTTCCAGTAACAAAATTATCATTTTTTAATGAGAGCAAAAACAACTCAAGTGAGGAGGGGCAAGGAGCAAGACTTAAAGACTTTAAAAAATGTATACTAAGGACAAAACAAGATTTTTTTTTTAATGGGGAATGAAAACATGTTCATTTATTGAATAATTCCTGGTCACTGACAGACAAAACTGACCTTGGAGACTGAAGGTCCAAATGCATGGAGGATATCAGTAAGGAAGGAAGAAAACTGGCAGACTGTGACCTCTTTACTTACACATTAAAAGGCCTAGTACTCCAGGGCACCCTGTATAATTAGGATATTTAGAGAATAAGACTTGTTTTAAATAAATAATTTTAATTAGTAGACTTTTTAGAGCAGTTTTAAATTTATAGAATAATAGGTACAGAAAGTTCCCATATATTTCCTCCTCACACACACACACACAGCCTCTTACCATCAACATCAGGAATCTGAGAGTGGTACATTAGATGTGGTACAATAGATGAATCTACATTGACACATCATTATCAAGTCCATGGTTTATATTATAGTATCTCTGGTGGCTCAGTGGTAAAATATCTGCCTGCAATGCAGGAGACCTAGGCTCAATCCTTGAATCAGGAAGATCCCCTGGAGAAGGAAATGGCAATCCACTCTAGCATTCTTGCCTGGAAAATTTCACAGACAGAGAAGCCTAGAGAGCTACAGTCCATGGAGTTGCAGAGTCAGATATGACTTAGTTACCCAACAACAACAACAACACAGTAGATTCACTGTCCTGAAAATTCTGTGTTCAGGACAGTGAACACAGTACCTACTAGTACTTCTCTCTCCTCCAACATCTGACAAATTTTTTGCTATCTCCTTAGTTTTGCCTTTCACAGAATGTCACAGAGTTGAAATCATACCGTATGCAACCTTTATAAATTGGCTTCTTTCACTTTTATAATATTCATCTAAGTTTCCTCCTTGTCTTTTTCTATCTTGATGGCTCATTTCTTTTTAGTGGCAAATAATATTCCATTGTCTGGATACACTACAGTTTATTTATCCATTCACCTACTAAAGGATAGTCTGCTTGCTTCCAAGTTCTGGCAATTCTGAACAAAGCTGTTATAAACATACATGTGCAGGTTTTTGTATGAGCATAAGTTTTCAGTTCATTTGGGAGAATACCAAGAAGCATAACTGCTGAATGGTATGTAAGACTATGTTTATAAGAAACTGCCATCTCCCAAAGCAACTGTACTGTTTTGTATTCCCACCTGCAAAGAAAGAGCATTCTCACTGCTCCACATCCTGTTGCTCCACGCCCTCACCAACATTTGGTGTTGTCATTGTTCTGGATTTTGGCCATCGTAATTGATATGTAATGGTATCTCATTACTGTTTTACCTTAAAAGTCCCTAATGGCATGTAATATTGAGGATCTTTTGTCTGCTTCTTGGCCATCTGTATATGTTCTTTGCTGAGGCATCAAAGTCTTGCTTATGTTTTAGATTGGGTTATTCTTATTCTTACTGTTGAGTTTTAAGAGTTCTTTGTACATTTTAGATAACATACTTTATTAGATATGTCTTTTGCAGATATTTTCTCCTAGTCTGTCTCATCTTCCTATTTTATGTTATGTTCTTCTAATTCTTAAAATATGTTCTGAATTCCCACTATATACTATGTTTTCATAGAACTTGGAATGCATGTGTAGAGCATTCTGATTCCAAAGAAGAATAATTGGAACAAGTTTTTTTTTGAGAGCTGACAGTGTGTAAGGCATTGTGTATGGTGGTAGGTACTGTAAGATTGCATGTCTATTGGTTTGCTTCTGTCCTCAAGAAATTTATAGTCCTTGCGATGGTAGGGAAGACAGGCCCACAAACCCAAAGCCATTCCAAATGACTTTTCATTAACACAGAACAACAACTTAAAAAAAAAAAATCCATCCCCATTGTCTTTGTTTCTATCTCCCTGAGCCCAAAGTCAGTTCTCATTTCTCTTTCCTTAAAGTTTCATCACCCTAAAGATACCCTTCCTGACTTAAGAGATCTCAGGATTCCTATAGTCTCTGATGAATTCCATGAACAGAGGAGCCTGGTAAGCTACAGCCCATAGGGTTGCAAAGAGTCAGACACAACTGAAGCAACTTAGCATGCAAACACAGTCCTGTCTTTCTGAGAAGTCACCCCTGCTACTCTGAGCACATTCTTTTTCTTTTTTTGTTCCTGAGAGACTTTCCAACACCACTCCTTATAATCATGAACTTTGGTCCCATAACCATGCAGGTCCAGTTCTAGAAGGGTCAAAGGAGAGATTACGATCATGAGTGGCAGTTATCTGGGAAGACTCCACAGAAAAGAAATTCAAGCTGAAACTTGAGATGAATAGGACATAGCAAGAAGGGGGAAATAAGATGTCAGAGAGATGAAAAGTCACCAGGGAGAGGAAAAAGGCTCAGGGACTGTCTAGTAAATCCACCAAACTAGGCCAAGCAGGAGATGCAAACAGCAGAAGGGTGTGGACAGAACTGGAGAGTTAACCCAGATCTATAACAACACTTTCCTTTACATGCTCTAGAGTGACTTCTACTTCTGATGGATGGTCATGTCATCATGAATAGCTAACATTTATTGAGTACTGGTGATGAGCCAGGTGCTGTTCTACAGAGTTATGTATTGAGTTGCAAAGGCTGGGTCCTTTTTTTTAAGGCTGATCTCTTAACAGGGAGTCTGATTCTAGAGCTCTACCTTGTAACTACTGCATTTCATATCAACTTCCTCAACAGAGCTTTACAACAACGCCTTCCCTCTCTCTCTCTTTTTTAATCGAAGGATAATTGTTTTTAGAGAATTTTGTTTTCTGTCAAACCTCAATATCAATCAGCCATAGGTGTACCTATATCCCCTCCCTTTTGAACCTCCCTCCCATCTCCCTCCCCATCCCACCACTCTAGGTTGATACAGAACCCTTGTGTGAGTTTCCTGAGCCATACAGAAAATTCCCATTGGCTATCGATTTTACATATGGTAATGTAAGTTTCCATGTTACTCTTTCCATATATCTCACCCTCTCCTCCTCTCTCCCCATGTCCATAAGTCTGTTCTCTATGTCTGTTTCTCCATTGCTGCCCTGTATATAAGTCCTTCAGTACCATTCTTCTAGATTCCGTATATATGCACTGGAAGACAATATTTATCTTTCTCTTTCTGACTCACTTCACTCTGTATAATAGGTTCTAGGTTTATCCACCTCAGAAGTGACTCAAATGAGTTCCTTTTTATGGCTGAATAATATCCCATTGTGTATATGTGCCACAACCTCTTTATCCATTCATCTGTTGATGAACATCTAGGTTGCTTCCATGTTCCAGCTATTATAAATAGTGCTGCAATGAACAATGGGATACATGTGTCTCTTTCAGTTTTGGTTTCCTCAGGGTATATGCCCATGAGCTGTATTGCTGGGTCATATGGTGGTTTTATTCCTAGTTTTTAAAGGAATCTCCATAGTGGCTGTATCAACTTACATTCCTACCAACAGTGCAAGAGTGTTCCCTTTTCTCCACACCCTCTCCAGCATTTATTGTTTGTAGACTTTTTGATGACGGCCATTCTGATTGGTGTGAGGTGATATCTTATAGTAGTTTTGATTTGCATTTCTCTAATAATGAGCAATAATGAGCATCTTTTCATGTTTGTTAGCCATCTGTATGTCTTCTTTGGAGAAATGTCTGTTTAGTTCTTTTTCCCACTTTTTGATTGGGTTGTTTGTTTTTTTTGGCATTGAGTTGTATAAGCTGCCTGTATATTTTGGAAATTAATCCTTTGTCGGTTGTTTCATTTACTATTATTTTCTCCCATTCTGAGGGTTCTCTTTTCACCTTGCTTATAGTTTCCTTTGCTGTGCAAAAGCTTTTAAGTTTAATCAGCTCCCACTTATTTACTTTTGTTTTTAGTTCCATTACTCTAGGAGGGGGGTCATAAAGGACCTTGCTTTATGTCATCAAATGTTCTGCCTATGTTTCTCTCTAAGAGTTTTATAGTTTCTGGTCTTACATTTAGTTCTTCAATCCATTTTGAGTTTATATTTGTGTATGGTGTTAGGAAGTATTCTAATTTCCTTATTTTACATGTAGCTGTTCAGTTTTCCCAGCACCATTTATTGAAGAGGCTGTCTTTGCCACATTGTATATTCTTGCCTGGTTTGTCAAATAAGGTACCCACAGATGCATGGGTTTATTTCTGGGCTTTCTATCTTGTTCCATTGGTCAATATATCTGTTTTTGTGCCAGTACCACACTGTCTTGATGACTGAAGCTTTGTAGTATAGTGTAAAATCAGGACAGTTGATTCCTCCAGCTCCGTTCTTCTTTCTCAAGACTGCTTTTGCTATTTGGGGCCCTTTGTGTTTCCATATAAATTGTGAAATTCTTTGTTCTAGTTCTTTGAAAAATGCTATTGGTAATAGGATAGGGATCATACTGAATCTGTAGATTGTATTTGGCAGTATAGTCATTTTCACAATATTTATTCTTCCTACCCTGGAACATGGAACATCTCTCCATCTGTTTATGTTGTCTTTGATTTCTTTCATTAGTGTCTTATAATTTTCTGTGTACAGTTCTTTAGTCTTACCTAAGGGTAAGTTTATTCCTATCTCTTTGTTTAAAAAAATCAATATAATTTTATTTATTTATTTGGCCACACCACACAGCATATGGGATCTTGGCTCCCTGCCCAGGGATCAAGCCTCTGTAGTGGAAGAGCAGAACCTCGACCACTGGACCACCAGGGAAGTCCTCCCACCTCTCTTTTCAACAATAACTGTGCTGGTGAGGGATATGTTGAATTCCACTATTTTTCCCTTTTCTGAGATCTTATTACAAAGTTAGTTATTGAAACCGGCACATTTGAGAGGGTCATACAATTAAACTATACATTTACGGCTTTTACTGTTTTACTACTAATGTAGCAAATTACCAATTACCAACTGAGACACCAAGGAAGCCTATAAAGTAAAAAAAAAAAAAAAACTTAGTAGCATAAAACAACTCAAATTTATAACCTTACTGCACTGTAGGTCTGAAGTCCAGCACAGGTTTCACTGGGCTAGGCTAAAACTGGGCTGTCAGCAGGGCTGTGTTCCTTTCTGAAGGCTCCAGAGGAGAACTGACTCCCTTGCCTTATTCCAGCTTACTTCTTGGCTCCTGAACTATGCTCCACCATTAAAGCCAGTGATGGCAGTCTTCTCCTGTGGGTCCTTCTCCTGGGGCATTATGTTGAATTTGCTTCTTTCATCCTATTTTTCTTTGACTCTCCATTCTTCTGTCTCACTCTTCCACTTTAAAGGATCATCCTGGCTATTATCATCTCCCATTCTGAAGGCTGTCTTTTCACCTTGCTTATAGTTTCCTTTGTGGTACAGAAGCTTTTAATTTTAATTAGGTCCCATTTGTTTATTCGTGCTTTTATTTCCGATACTCTGGGAGGTGGGTCATGGAGGATCCCGCTTTGGTTTATGTCAGAGAGTGTTTTGCCTATGTTATCCTCTAGGAGTTTTATAGTTTCTGGTCTTATGCTTAGATCTTTGATCCATTTTGAGTTTATCTTTGTGTATGGTATTAGAAAGTGTTCTAGTTTCATTCTTTTACAAGTGGCTGTCCAGTTTTCCCAGCACCACTTGTTAAAGAGCTTGTCTTTTCTCCATTGTATATTCTTGCCTCCTTTGTCAAAGATAAGGTGTCCATAGATGCGTGGATTTATCTCTAGGCTTTCTATTTTGTTCCATTGATCTATATTTCTGTCTTTGTGCCAGTACCATACTGTCTTAATGACTGTGGATTTGTAGTATAGCCTAAAGTCAGGTAGGTTGATTCCTCCAGTTCTATTCTTCTTTCTCAAGATTGCTTTGCTAATACGAGGTTTTTTGTATTTCCATACAAATTGTGAAATTATTTGTTCTAATTCTCTGAAAAAGACCTCTGGTAGCTTGATAGGAATTGCATTGAATCTATAGATTGCTTTGGATAGTATACTCATTTTCACTATATTGATTCTTCCAATCCACAAACACGGTATATTTCTCCATCTATTTGTTATCCAGAGTGAAGTAAGCCAGAAGGAAAAACAACAATACAGTATACTAACGCATATATATGGAATTTAGAAAGATGGTAACGAGAACCCTGCATGCGAGACAGCAAAAGGAACGCAGATGTATAGAACAGACTCGTGGACTCTGGAAGAGGGCAAGGGTGGGATGATATGGGAAAATGGCATTGAAACATGTTAATTATCATATGTGAAATCAATCGCCAGCCCAGGGTTGATGCTGGGGGCTGGTGCAACGAGATGTCCCAGAGGGAGAGAATCGGGAGGGAGGAGGGAGGGGGGTTCTGGAGGGGGAGCATATGTAAACCCATGGCGGTTTCATGTCATTGTACGGCAAAACCAACACAATAAAGTAAAGAAAATTTTTTAAAAAAAATCACATCTTCTCTAGAAGGAAAGTTCAATGTCTAGGTTGTATTGCCAACATGATGCCCACAGGCCGCCTGTGGCACTGAGCAGCTGAAATACGGCTGGTCAGATCCAAGATGTGCTGCAAAATATATACCTGATGCTGAAGACTCGGTATCAGGAAAAAAAAAAAAAGGGAGAGGCAGGGAGAAAAAGGATGGAAGATAGCTCTGGAATATTTAAAAATGCTGATTACGTGTTGAAATGTTAATACTCTGGATATATTGAATTAAATAAAATATAGCTAAACTAAAAAAATAAATAAATGAAGGATCGTCCTGATTACCCTGATCTACCCAGGGAATCCCGGGTAAACTCTCCATTCTACAATAAAGTGTCAATGATCCTAACTCCCCTTTGTCTCAATATATTCACAGATTCTGGGGATCAGGATGTGGATATCTTTCTTGGGGGATGGCATGGGGTGAAAAAGACTATGCTTAACATAGTGTTCCACAATATTAGTTATTTGCTAGTATTTTAAGCAGAGTAAGAACATAAGGAAACATGAAGCCATTAGTTATGAAATGATTAATTACTGAGTTAATAAAATCCTTCCAGTGTTTCATAACTGTCTTGCTCCCACTTTATTCAACAACAATAGTTTTTTGGTTTTTTGCGTGTGTTTTTAGCAGCTCAAATGGATGAAGTCTATTCAAAGTTTTAGGATTCATAGAAACAAAATCTTTTCACACTCATAGAGGGCCTAGAATTTATATCAATATTAATTAAATTACATAATGACAGAGATGATTTTACCTAGGATAGAGCATGGGGAGAAAAACAACTGACAGCTGAAAACATGTAACTTGGAAGCAGAGGGCCATTTAAGCTCAACAGGACACCTACTGGTGACAAGCACAGAGCATACACTGAACATCCATCCCTGTGTTTTGCCAAGGGAACGGGTTGTCCATTCATCTGACAAAACAGTTGAGATGAAGTTTTCTTGAAGAAAGCTTCTTCTTTACCACAAACAATAGGATGCAAACTCTGTGGTCAGACTTCAGTTCTATTCATGCCTTCCAAGTTGAGTGACCCTAGGCAAACTTAACTAATGTCTAAGAAGTTAGTCCTGTTCCTTCCTCTGATTATGAGAATTAAGACCTACCAACTTCAAAGCAGAGCCTGATTACTGAAGTCTTACAGCTAAGGGGCTTCATGGGCTATTCTGCAAATCACAAATATCTGCCTATTGCTTCCATTACGTCTGTGACTGAATGTGTTTATACATTTCTCAGTTTTTAAATATAACTATTATCAAAATGACCTCCAGAAATACATATCAATTTCACTCCCAACTGCAATGTAGGATGATGCCCATATCCTTAACAAACTTGCCAAGACTCCTTATCATTTAAAGACTGCCAGTTGAGCTGCCTAAAGTATCTAAAGTTGTTTTCATTTGAATTTTTGTGACAATGGATTTTTTAATAATTTTTGTGTGAAATTATACTGACCACTGGATTTCTTCTCGTGAATTGCTCAGTAATATCTTTACTCATTTTTAATTCGTATCTTTAAAGTTTCCTCATAGATTTGAAAGAATTCCAAATAAAAAGACCTTTGTCTTCTATGGCCTTAATTTTTCTAATTCAAGTTTTCCTCTGTATTTTATTTATGTGTCTTAAGGCTATCCTTGAAAGACAATTCCTGAATTTTCTCTGTCCTCTGTGGGGGAAATCAATTTAAAAATACCATCTGCTTGTGATTTCCTGTGGCTAGTACATTTCCTAATAATATTAGCATGTATATTTCATTATTCATCAAACAATTCATTTGAATCTCTAGTAATTAGTTGATTTTTTTAAGAAACCACAACTGTATTCAGAAAATACGCTTTCTTCTTTACATTCTTCTCACTCCTTAGGTACCAAACCAGCTTACATTTGTGTTCCCTGACTTGTTTTCACCAATCAGTTTCCATTCTTTTTTAATTGCATATTTCACTAGGCTTGCCTTTATTTAGCGATTGTTACCTTAAGCTTATTATTACAGCACCTTCATCTGTCTAATGATGTCAACAGCCTTCCAGTCCCCTCATCTTTTCTAATTTCCCTCCTCACAGCCCCCTCACTGAATGAAAAGCAACGGGCTTTTTGTTGGAAGCTTTGAATGAATAATTCATTGGGGAAAAATCGTCTGTGTTGTGAATGTTTGGAAGACAAAGCACTTCTCTTGTCAGTCACGATGGCCTGGGTAGGGCTAAGTGCTGTTCAGGGTGTGCTCGGTGAGCACTGCTGATGACGAGCTGCTGAGATTGCCAACTGTGTTAATCCTGTTCATCCTTCTTTGTCTTTTGTGAGAGCAAGATTAAGATTCAAGGTATTCAGCTGTTTCCAGCCTTCTTTTTAAGTTCCCAATGGGTTCCCATCATCAACCCCTCAAGCTCAGGCAAAATCCTGAGCTAGAGTAATGTTCTCCTGGGGCATCTTAAGGTAGAGAGAGGAGAGAGTGTGGCCTTTCACCTCAGAGACTCTTGGGTTTGCATTTGATATTAGCCACTGGTGAACTCAAAGAGCTGGATACAACTGAAGTGACTTTGCATACACACGCAGTGATGAACTAGGTAGCTTGGATGAGTTACATAGCCTTAATGAGCCTCAGTTCCCTTATCCGGAAGCGATCGTTGTGACAACACAGATTGTGTGTGTGTATGGATAGATTCTGAAAGGAAGTATTTTATGGGAGCACCCCAGCACTATGCCTAGATGATGGCAGGATTTTAGTTAATGGTCATGTCCTTCTTCCCTACTGTCTCCATGATCTCCTTTCCATCCTCTACTCTATTCAACTTCTACAGGCATATGGGACTCCCCCAGTGGTCCAGTGGTTAAAAATCCACCTGCCAACGCAGGGGAGGTTTAATCCTTGGTCTGGGAAGACCCCACGTGCCATGGAGCCACTAAGGCTGGAGCCACAACTACTGAGCACATGCACCTAGAACCCAAACTCTGCAAAAAGAAGCTGCCACAATGAGAAGCCCACACATCGCAACTAGAGAGTAGCCCCCACTCCCCACAACCAGAGAAAGCCTGCGTGCAGTAACAAAGATCCAGCATGGCCATAAATAAATGATGCATACACAGGCATATTTTGGAGATATGGTAGGCTTGGTTACAGACCACTGCAATAAATACTGCAATAAAGTGAGTCACACAATTTTTCTGGTTTCCCAATACACATAAAACCTTTGTTTATACTATTATGCAGTCTATTAAGTGTTAATAGTAGTTTAGATCTTTTAAAAAATGTACATACCTTAATTAAAAAGTACTTTATTGCCCCCAAAATGCTAACCATCACCTGGTCCTTCAGTGAGTCATAATCTTTTTGCTGGTGGAGGATCTTGCCAGTGTTGATGGGTGCTGACTGAGGAGTGTGGCGATTGCTGAAGGTTGGGGTGGCTGTGGCAACTTCCTAAAATAAGACATTGATGAAGTCTGCCATGTGGATTGACTCTTCATTTCATTTGACAGCTTAGAGGCCAGTGTAGGATTACAAATTGGCCTAATTTCAATGTTGTTGTACCTCAGGGATAGAGAGGTTTGAGGAGAGGGAGAGAAAGAGGGAATGTCCAGTCAGTGGAACAGTCAGAATACACACAGCACTTATCTATTAAGTTCGTCATCTTACATGGGTATCATTGAGCATCAATAGTAATATCAAAGATCACTTGTCATAGATCACCATGACAAACATAATAATGAAAAGTCTGAAATATTTCAAGAATTGCAAAAATATGACAGAGAGACAAAGTGAACAAACGCTGATGGAAAAATGGGTCCAAGAGACTACCTCCAGGCAAGGTTGCCACAAACATTCTACGTGTAAAAAATGCAATAAAGCAAAGCATGATACAAAGTATATTTGTATGAAATGCTGGGTGAGCATACTATTTTTCTTGTCCAACAACATTCAATGTTTCCCTATTTTCACGAGATAAAATTCACTCTCCCCAGCATGATCCCAATCAGCTGCCCTCTCCCTAACTACCCAATGTGCCCAGTGGACCATCCACTTGGAAAATCTTCATTTTTCTTGAATAACCTCATGTTACTTCAGTTTCCAGGCCCAGCAGCTCCTGCTTCATACCTGGGTTGCCCATTCTCTTCTGTGCAGAAGATGCATGTTATGTGCTGTGGTTAGTCACTCAGTCATGTCCGACTGTTTGTGACCCCATGGACTGTAGCCTGCCAGGCTCCTCTGTCCATGGGGATTCTCCAGGCAAGAATATTGGAGTGGGTTTCCATGCCCTCCTCCAGGAGATCTTCCCAACCCAGGGATCGAACCCAGGTCTCTTGCATTACAGGCAGATTCTTTACGGTCTGAGCCACCAGGGAAGCTCATGAATAATGCACCTCTTCTGCATTCTTTTCAGTCCTCCATCAGAGTCTTTGGCCTCCCTCCATGCTCCCAAAGCACAAGGAGATTGGGGAAATAAACGAATGAATGCTTGAATGAATGGATAGATGAACAAATGAATGAAGTGCTGAATATTTTGAAAAACAATAGCATAGACATTAAAAAATACTAAAATTGTTAGACTTCAGTGATGTGGTAATAGGTACACCAGAGAATGCCTGTTGCATACCTTTAATCAAACATCTGTAGAACCATTTTTGGAAAAATGTTGACAAATGATAAATGTATCTTTCTCACTGTTTACATGCACTTATTTCCTGTCCACCCCACCTCCCTGATTAATTCTCCAACCCTTTTCCTCTTCTTTCCACCTTTTGAAGAAAGTAGAATCAAGAGGGATTTTGTAAAGGTCCCTCCAGAGGCTGGTAACCTCAGCTGTGGCATCTGGAATCCAGCCTGTTTGACTAGCTCTGTCTACAAGACATCCTCACAAAGGCTACCTGGTAACTCACCTAGGCTCTGTTAACCCTCTCCTTCCTGGCTTGGCAGGGACTCTGTTCTGCCTCTTGTCTTGTCCTATAACTTTACATTCCTTTCCTCCCCCAGGGGGCATGTCTTGTCTTAACTGGTGATGACTGAAACTGCCAGGCAGCCAGCCACAGATCAAAAAAGCCCTAAGGGTTTTTTCTCCTGCAGTTTCTAAGTGACATCCATTGATTTTTCAGGAAGTGCCCCAGCACTTTTTCTGTCTCCCTTGGGAGGAAATCTAGAGTCCTAGCACAAAATGTATGATTTGGTCAGCCGGCCCATGCCAGCAGTGAATGTATTTATGGATTGGGTTCATACCGAGCAGAGCCTATGCCCCCATCAGAAGAACTCAAAACCAATGATGCCAACAAGTGCCTGCAGGAAAAATAACCTAGGAACCCATACGAGAATAAGACTATTTTATTTTAATATACTCGTTAAAACAAAAAGTAGATTAAAACTAAAGAGGAATGTTATTTGAGACACATGACTGGTCATATCTTCCACTTACGGACACTATGCATATAAACTGTGTGTGTATGTGTGTGTCTTTGACTGATGACTGATGACAGAGAGGCTCAATAGTCTAATAAAGGGGGCGAATACAGATGCTTTGACTTTTCTCCTGAGTGCTTTATGATGACAGCAACAATGATAACTACCACTAACAAGAGAATGCATGGTGTCACACTTGGCATGCAATATCTCATTTAATCAGCAAAACAACCTATAAAATAAGGAAATACTACCTTTGTTTTACAGAAGAGAGTTGTGTGCCTGAGTAAAACACTAAACCTCTTGAGCAGTTGCCCAGTGTTACCCAGAGGAGGAAGAGCAGAGATTCAGTCTGATTCCAAATTCCAGCTTTCAGCACCATACAGTAGCACTGACTTGTGCCAGTTCAAGAATATACTACTGCCAAGCTTACTCTTCCCAAATTGTTTAAAATACAAGGCTATTACAGTGTAGCTAGTCAATGAGAACAGTCTGAATTTGACAGCTCAGGAAAATGACCTTTTTGGTCAAAATAGACTTTATTTTAAAAAGGTGGACCTGGAACTCACCAGAGGCCTCCTGGCTGTCGAGAGGCAGGAAGGATTCTGGAATCTTTGTTAGAATACCTCCCCAGTTGGTTCTGATGCAACATGCCTGGCTTTGCTTGATGGCACATGTATGGGAACCACATCTTAGATTCTAAACATTTAGTCAGGACCACATCTGTCGCAAATGGCCCAGCACATAGTAGCCACTCAGTGAACTGCTGTTGAACCGAACTGTTGAGCCATCTCTCTCTACAGTGATATATCCCACAAGAGGATAATGATGACTAGACCTGAGAAACCTGTATGCAGGTCAAGAATCAACAGTTAGAACTGGACATGAAACAACAGACTGATTCCAAAGAGGGAAAGGAGTACGGAAAGGTTGTATATTGTCACCCTTCTTATTTAACTTACATGCAGAGTACATCATGTGAAATGTTAGCTGGATGAAGCATAAGCAGGAATCAAGATTGCTGGGAGAAATATTAATAACCTCAGATATTATGCAGATGACACAACCCTTACGGCAGAAAGCAAAGAAGAACTAAAGAGCCTCTTGATGAAAGTGAAAGAGGAGAGTGAAATAGTTGGCTTAAAACTCAACATTCAGGAAACTAAGATCATGGCATCAGGTTCTATCATTTCATGGCAAATAGATGGGGAAATAATGGAAGCAGTGAGAGACTATTTTTGGATTCCAAAATCACTGCAGGTAGTGATTGCAGACATGAAATTAAAAGACACTTACTCCTTGGAAGAAAAGCTATGACTAACTTAGACACCAAATTAAAAAGCAGAGACATTACTTTGCCAACAAAGATCCATCTAGTCACAGCTGTGGTTTTTCCAGTAGTCATGTATGGAAGCAAGAGTTGGACTATGAAGAAAGCTGAGCACCAAAGAATTGATGCTTTTGAACTGTGGTGTTGGAGAAGACTCTTGAGAGTCAAATAGGACATGGCAAGAGTGAACATCGACATTTTAGGAGTCAGCAAACTAAAATGGACTAGAATGGGTGAATTTAACTCAGATGACCATTATATCTACTACCGTGGCAGGAATCCCTTAGAAGAAATGGAGTAGTCATCATAGTCAACAAAAGAGTCCGAAATGCAGTAGTTGGATGCAGTCTCAAAAAGGACAAAATGATCTCTGTTCATTTCCAAGGTAAACCATTCAATATCATGGGAATCCAAGTTTATGCCCCAATCAGTAACACTGAAGAAGCTGAAGTTGAACAGTTCTACGGAGACCTACAAGACCTTTTAGAACTAACACCCAAAAAAGATGTCCTTTTCATTAGAGGGGACTGGAATGAGAAAGTAGGAAGTCAAGAAACACCTGGAGTAACAGGCAAATTTGGCCTTGGAGTACAGAATGAAGCTGAGGAAAGGCTAATAGTGTTTTGCCAAGAGATCACACTGGACATAGCAAACACCCTCTTCCAACAACACAAGAGAAGACCCTACACATGGACATCACCAGATGGTCAACACTGAAATCAGATTGATTATATTCTTTGCAGCCAAAGATGGAGAAGCTCTATACAGTCAGAAAAAACAAGACAGGAGCTGACTGTGGCTCAGATCACAAACTCCTTATTGCCAAATTCAGACTTAAATTGAAGAAAGTGGGGAAAACCACTAGACCATTCAGGTATGACCTAAATAA
Source organism: Antilocapra americana (assembly GCA_007570785.1). NCBI lineage: Eukaryota > Metazoa > Chordata > Mammalia > Artiodactyla > Antilocapridae > Antilocapra > Antilocapra americana. The sequence goes on from ML660251.1 coordinate 18,205, forward strand.
ATCCCTTATGATTATACAGTGGAAGTCAGAAATAGATTTGAGGGACTAGATCTGATAGAGTGCTTGATGAACTATGGATGGAGGTTCATGACACTGTACAGGAGATAGGGATCAAGACCATCCCCAAGAAACAGACATGCAAAAAAGTAAAATGGCTGTCTGAGGAGGCCTTACAAATAGCTGCGACAACAAGAGAAGTGACAAGCAAAGGAGAAAAGGAAAGATAAACCCATTTGAATGCAGAGTTCCAAAGAATAGCAAGAAGAGATAAGAAAGCCTTCCTAAGTGATCAGTGCTATACAGTAGGTCTTTGTATATCTGTTTCGTATATACTAGTATGTTTTTGTTAATGCCCAATTCCTAACTTATCCCTCCCCAATGCTTTCCCAGTTTATAACCATGCTTTTGTTTTCTATGTCTATAAGTCTATTTCTGTTTTGTAAATAAGTTCATTTGTATTATTTTTTTTTAAGATTCCACATATAAGTAATGTTACTGGCATGGGTTGCAATGCCTTCCTCCAGGGGATCTTCCCAGCCCAAGGACTGAATCCAGCTCTCCCTCATTGCCGGCACATTCTCTACCATCTGAGCCACCAGCGAAGCCCAAAGGCAATATATGGATAGCTAATAAGTACATTAAAGATGCTCAACATTACTAGACATTAGGGAAATACAAATTAAAATCCCGAAGAGAACACACTTAACAGAATAGCGTTTGATAAAAAAGAACGTGACCATTCCATGCAGATGGGGATGAGGGGCACCTGGAATCTCGGGTTTGTTGCTGGAAGCATAGGTGCTGCTGTTGAAATGACAGCAAATGAGGAAGCGGTAGGAACAAGAGGATGTGGGCGGGGTACTGTTATGCCCAGATCCTAATCTCCGCAAATCACCAGGAGGCCTTACACCGATGCAACTGCATGAGGGAGTTTATTGCAGACTCCGGTCTGGACCGCAACACACACACCGGCGAAGCAGAGTGAGGGCAGCGGCCCGGAGCCGCCTGGTACAAGGCTTTTTAAAGGCATAATGGCTACAGGTGGGGTGAGGCAGAAAATGGCTACAGGTGGGTTGAGGCGGAAAATGGCTACAGGTGGGGTGAGGCGGAAAATGGTTACAGGTGGGGTGAGACGTCATGGTTCTCGGTGATTAGTCAGGCACTTAGGTCTCACAGTACACGCAGTGTCTGTTTACACCCCCGTATTACTGTATGTCAGTTCCCACTTTACTGAGGGCTCTGGCGGATTACTGTAAGGAGGTCAATCTAGCCATAAAAAGTCACTCATTCATATCCCACAAGGCCTTTCCCATAACCTTGACTAAGGAACACAAAAAATAGGAAAGAAAACAGGGTGTCTGTCATCGAACTGGAGACACAACCAAACCAACAGCCTACACGGCAGTGTCCTGCGTGTTCTGAGGTAGGCTGCTCTGTCCTTGGAGAAGAACGACCGCGTTCCACTCTGTACATGGAATATTACTCAGCAGATGTGAAATGGCCCTTGTAGATTGAGGTGACTGAGGCTAGTGAAGAGGTAGAAAGAGGGTGAGAGAGATGAAGGAGAGGGAAAGAACAAAAGCCCCTACATTTCTGCCAGTGCCCCATCCAGCTCACGAGGTCCTCTCCCAGGGCAGGGCAGATTCTCTCCATATGGAGGGAGGTCCAGAACGATTTCTTCATGCAGTTTAAAGTGCCCTGGAAAATTGTACCCACCTCTTCATCTCCTCCACAAGTTCATGTAGATCGGCTGCCCTGTACCAAATGCTATTTGTATCTTGAGGAGATTTAAATACTGGTCACCATGTCATCCACTAGAGAAGACAATGATGGGAAAAAAATTAGACAAGGACCCATTTGATTTTATCTCTTTTCTCTGACAACTCTACTAGGTAACTTTTAAAAACCATCTTTAGCGCGCCCCCCGCCCGCGCCC
>SRVM01002410.1:0-11161 GCA_007570785.1 Antilocapra americana
CAGAAGACTTCATTTTGGATCACTGCACTGAATTCCTTTCAGGGTGTCTTGAGTAGCAGTGTCTACAGTGGCTAGTGACTCAATTCTTAAAGAACCAGATGGCTGGGGACACTCCTTAGCTGGCAGTGCCCCCTCACGGTTATAAATTCAATCATGGTTTAGGAGGCAGTTCATGATCACTTTATCCCATAGTGCAGAGAATACCTTGTTCTCAGTCAGGCAAGTATTTTGATGCTCTTCAGTGTGCTCTTGCTGGTCTAGGCACTGCTAATGTTAGCCAAGACTTTGGACCACATGTCTTTAAAATCTGTTTTGCTCCAAGCAAAATCCCCTGTGTTGCTTCTTCCCATATGTAGAGCTACACTATTGCAATCTTGAGTACATAAATAAATATATACATGTATAGCTCTTAAATATATATATTCAAGTTGCCTAGTCATCATTTTCATCAGAGGCTTAGTCACACATTTAGTACTGCAAGACATCACAATCTTGTAAAATAGGCCCAATGCAAGCAACAGAGCTAGTAGCATTAATATGTCATAAGTAAATATTCAGGACAATAGTTTCAATTAGGTGTGATCCAGTATATACCAGCTCATCTGACTCAATCTATCCTGTACAAATCACTATCTTAAAGGTAATGAAATACTTGTATTGTTAACAAGGTATCCAGCCTAATTCCCCAGTGTTACTAGGCTGATTATCATTAGTTTAACTGTTCCCAATGTAAGGGATCTTTTAAGCTTAAATAATCTAGTGGGAGTCATATAAATCCACCCTGTAACTGAAGGAGGGTCCCTCATATTAATCAGGAAATTCTATTTGCTAACTGAAATTTAGTTTGTTGTTATTCAGCTTGAGTGACTTTAAAAGAAAATTCATATTATAGCCATGGTCAGAGAAAGCACCATTGATTGGCCAAGTGAGAGAGTCCTGTCTAGTACTATCTATAGTTGCTCAAAGAGAACTATAGCTTTCTTCTGGAATACATTTCCTAAGGGCCATCCAATTAGACTCATGGAGAGGAGAAATCCACCAAGGCAACCCAGAAGTACTAGATGTAGGTAACTGATCATAAGCCTAAGAGTTGGATTAATTTTTAAACTCTGGGGAAGACTTACGCCATGATAGAAAAACATGGATTTATGAAAACAGTCCAAGAAATGAACAAAAATAAGTATAATATATAATTATATCCATATGTCTATAATTATAATTACATAATATGAAATTATTATCTAATGTAACTATTATGCTGAAAACACTGTAAGGAATCATACAGGTCAGATCGGGAATCTAGGGATAGCTGTCCACTTCTGATGTTGTCTTCTCTTTGTCTTGGTGTGAGTGTAGTTTCTCCTCTGTTTGAAGGGTGTTTTAAAGTGAGTCTAAGGGCTCCAGTGCAAGAACTCTTTCTAAGTGGAAAATATGAATCCAAAAGTCAATTTCTTTCATTTGTCTGTGCATGAGCTAATCAAGAATATCTGACAAGTGTCCTTTGATCTAGGTTGGAGACAGTCCTTTAAATGATGCCTTTCCAAAAGGCATAATCTTCTGGTTATAGGTCCTGGGGCATCTGATATCCACCCAAAGACAGATTACAATGATAAGTAGCTTCAGAAACAAACTTAGAGTGTCCTTTTAATAATTCAATTAAAGTTTACTATAATGTTAGACCCCTAACAAGAGTCTATCTCGGAAGTGAGTCTTAGGCAGTAAATACAGAACTAAATCAACAATACTAGAATTAAATATCCATATATGTAATTTTTCTCTCTAAAATCAGGCTGACTACTATCAAATATAGTCAAATTAACAGTAAATTGTTTGCAAAAATAAGTCTGCTTCCAGTAAACTTGGCCTGATTACATATATAAGTGTCATTGATTATAAAATCTTTTTTAAAATTGGTTTAGGTGGAACTTTTTATAAAGAATCTCAGTTTGAAGGTTTAAAAGGCTTCTTTCTCAAGGTGAGACAAGTCATCCCAAGGGCATGCCATCAGTTCCCACCTTGATTCCTATAGATCTGGATTAATTTCTCTCTTCTCAGTGTTCCAAAGTGTCTTTAGATTCCTGCAACTGTCAGGAGGTGGCCTTTCTTATTCACTTGATAAGGCTGCTAGCAACCTAAGGGTTTACAATTTTTGAGGGAACAGGTAGAAAGAAAAGATATATGTTTCTGTTTTGCTTACAAAGGTATCACTAACTAGATTGCTGTAAGTCTTAATCAGTTTCAGGGGAAAGGGTTCCTTATATCTGGATAACAGTTTAAAAACCAGTAATATTTCAGACCAGAAAAACCATAAAATCTATAACCATGTTCATCAGTTCACTCAGTGCTACGTAACAAATTCTTAGTCTTTTGTAAACAGTTTTATAAAGCTTTCAAAAGCCTGCACTTGTCAAAAATCCTTTCTGTGAATTTTCTTGAAAATGAAGCATTTTTGCAAAGGCATTAGAATCAAATAATAACTGTCTATGAACAACAAAGATTTGTAAAGACATGGTTAAAGATCCGATTGTGATGCAATTGACAAAGAAACATTTTTACTGCTGTGACAGAATATTTTAAGATAATAATCAGAATTAAGACTGATAACATTTTACCATAACATACCAGATTCTTAGGAATTCCAATAATTTCCAGAATATCTAAAACATTTCCCTGTACAATATAGCCTAAGAATGCTTATCACCATCCCTTTGAAATGCTTCCCATGCAATTTAACCTACCATATAAGCCTCCTTAGTTTAATATTTATATCTTTGATAAAGGGAGAAAACAATTCCCTCATGTGTTTCAGGACCTTTTGGAAAATCTCAAAGTACCTAAAGGTCAAATAAACTTCAAGTAGAATTTGATCTCCGGCAAGTTTGCCATATCAAAAAGGCTTTAAAAAAAACCCTTGGTCAAGTGGCATCACAGATCACTGTGAAACAATACTTATTCACTTAACCAAGAAACAATAAAATATTTCAAAGGCAAATACAGAAAGTTATAAAAAAATTGCTTAAAATATAAAGAAAATTAATAATCTGTTTCAAAAAGCAGATCAATATTCTTAAGAAAACTTTCCCCTCTTAATACAGAGAAGCCAAATTCAGGTTTTGTACCATTTTACCTTTAATATTGAAATTCCTTTGCCCAGTTAAATTAATTCTAACCTTAATTCCACAGAAACATAAAATCCTTCCTAAAGTTTCTTTTTTCGTCTCAAATCAACAATTTTCTATAGTTTTAATAATCTGTCTTTTTTTTCCTCTTTAGAAATAACTAGCATTAGATGAAAATTAATTTTTTCTTAATAAAATGCATTTTTATTTCTTATATTGTCTTCTTACTTGTGTACAATGGTGTTTACCATCTTAAATTTATAGTCAAATTACTAAGAATTACCAAATTTTTAAAAATATGTATTTATTTGACTGCATTGGATCTTCATTGGGGCAGGTATGATCTTTAGTTGCATCATGGAAACTCTTACTTGGGGCACGTGGGGTCTAGTTCCCTGACCAGGGATCAAACCCGGGCCCTTTAATTGAAAGCAGAGTCTTAATCACTGAACTGTCAGAGAACTCTTGAATTATAAACTTTCAAAAACCTTAATTTCTAGTGAAAACTAAGAAGCAAGCAATTATACACTGTCTTTTACATTAGCATTCAATAGATTGGCAAACTTGAAATACTATTTATAAAAATTCAACACGAAAAAACTAAGATCATTCAAAATTGTGAAAAGAGTAAATCAAGGCTATATTTTGTCATGCTGCTTATTTAACATAGATGAAGAGTATATCATGTGAAATGCTGGGCTGGATGAAGCACAAGCAGGAATCAAGATTGCCAGGAATTACCTCAGATATGCAGATGACACCACCCTTATGGCAGAAAGCAAAGAGAAACAAAAGAGCCTCTTGATGAAAGTGAAAGAGGAGAGTGAAAAAGCTGGCTCAAAACTCAGTGTTTGAAAAATGAAGATCATGGCATCAGGTAGAATCAATTCATGGCAAATAGTTGGGGAAAAAATGGAAACAGTGACAGACTTTGTTTTCTTCAGCTCCAAAATCAATGCAGATGGTGACTGCAGCCATGAAATTATAAGACACTTGCTCCTTGAAAGAAAAGCCATAACCAACCTAGACAGCATATTAAAAAACAGAGACATTACTTTGCCAACAAAGGCCCATCTATGGTTTTTCCAGTAGTCATGTATGGATGTGAGAGTTGGACCATAAAGAAAGTTGAGCACCGAAGAATTGATGCTTTTGAACTGTAGTTTTGGAGAAGACACTTGAGAGTCTATTGAACTTCAAGGAGGTCCAATCAGTCAATCCTAAAGGAAATCAATCCTGAATATTCAATTGAAGGACTTATGCTGAAGCTGAAGCTCCAATACTCCGGCTATCTGATGTGAAGAACTGACTCATTAGGAAAGACTCTGATGTGGGGAAAGATTGAAGACTGGAGGAGAAGGGGACAACAGAGGATGAGACAGTTGGATGAGAAATACTCAGGAGGTAAAGGAACAGGATAAATGCTCAACAAACCAAATATAAGAGGAAGAGATAGGGAATCTACCTGATAAATAGTTGCAAATAATGATACTGAATATGATCCAAAATTTGGAAAACAAAATGGATTTACAGATAAACAGCCTAGATACAAAGATTGAGAAGATGCAAGAAATGTTTAAACGGACCTAGAAGAAATAAAAAGTCAATATATAAGGAATAATGCAATAAATGAGATGAAAAACACACTGGAGGGAACCAACAGTAGAATAATGGAGGCAGAACATAGGATAAGCGAGGTAGAAGATACAATGGTAGAAATAAATGAAGCAGAGAGGGAAAAAGTATTAAAAGAAACGAGGACTACCTCAGAGACCTCTGGGACAATGTTAAATGCCCCAACATCGAATCAGAGGAGTCCCAGAAGAAAACAAAAAGAAAGGCCATGAGGAAATCTTTGAGGAGATAATAGTTGAAACTTCCCTAAAATGGGTAAGGAAATAGTCACCCAAGTCCAAGAAACCCAGAGTCTCAAGTAGGATAAATCCAAGCGATAGTACCCCAAGACATATACTAATCAAATTAACAAAGATCAAACACAAATACTAAAAGCAGCAAGGGAAAAACAACAAATAACACACAAGGGGATTATATAAGGATAACAGCTGATCTTTCAATAGACACTCTTCAGGCCAGAAGGAAATGGCAGGACATACTTAAAGTGATGAAAGAGAAAAACCTACAGCCCAGATTACTGTACCTAACAAGGATGTCATTCAAATATGAAGGAGACATCAAAAGCTTTACAGACAAACAAAAGCTGAGAGAATTCAGCACCACCAAACCAGCTCTCCAACAAATGCTAGAGATGGGAATCACAGAAAGGGTGTATAAACTCAAACCCAAAACAACAAAGTAAATGGCAACTCGATCAGACTTGTCAATATTACCTGAAATGTAAATGGGTCGAACACCCCAACAAAAAGACAAACACTGTCTGAATGGATACAAAAACAAGACCCCTATGTAGGCTGTCTACAAGAGACCCACCTCAAAACAAGGAACACATACAGACTGAAAGTGAAGGGATGGAAAAAGATATTCCATGCAAACAGAGACCAAAAGAAAGCAGGAGTAGCAATACTCATAAATAGACTTTAAAACAAAGGCTGTGAAAACAGACAAAGAAGGAAACTACATAATGATCAAAGGATCAATTCAAGAAGATTTAACAATTATGAATATATATGCACCCAACATAGAAGCACAATATGTAAGACAAATGCTAACAACTATGAAAGGGAAAATTAACAGTAATACAATAGTGGGAGACGTTAATACCCTACTCACAGCTATGGATAGATAACTAAACAGAAAATTAAAAGTAAAATGCAAACTTTAAATGATACAACACACCAGTTAGACCTAATTGATATCTATAGGACATTACACCCCCAAACTATGAATTTTACCTTTTTCTCAACGGCACATGGAACATTCTCCGAGATAGATCAAATCTTGGGTCATAAATCTAGCCTTGGTAAATTCAAAACAATTTAAATGATTCTAAGCATCTTTTCTGACCACAATGCAGAAAGATTAGATGTCAATTACAAGAGAAAACCTATTAAAAATTCCAACATATGGAGGCTGAACAACACGCTGCTGAAGCACCAACAACTCACAGAAGAAATCAAAAAACAAATCAAAATATACATAGAAATGAATGAAAATGAAAACACAACAACCCAAAACCTATGGGACACTGTAAAAGCAGTGTTAAGGGGAAGGTTCATACCAGTACAGGCTTACCTCAAGAAACAAGAATAAAGTCCAATAAATTACATAACTCTACCCTAAAATCAACTAGAAACAAAAGAAATAAAGAACCCCAGGGTTACTTGAAGGAAAGAAATCTTTAAAAAATTAGGGCAGAAATAATTGCAAAAGAAACAAAAGAGCCCATAGCAAAAATCAACAAAGTCAAAAGCTGGTTCTTTGAGAAGATAGATAAAATTGACAAACCATTAGGCAGACTCATCAAGAAACAAAGGGAGAAGAACGAAATCAATAAAACGAGAAATGAAAACGGAGAGACTACAACAGACAACACAGAAATGCAAAGGATCATACGAGACTACTATCAGCAACTATAGGCCAATAAAATGGACAACTTGGAAGAAATGGACAAATTCTTTGAAAAGTACAACTTTCCAAAGCTGAACCAGGAAGAAAGAGAAAATCATAACAAACTAAGCACAAGCACGGAGTTGAAACTGTAATCAGAAATATTCTAGCAAACAAAAGCCCAGGACCAGACAGCTTGACAGCTGAATTCTACCAAAAATTTAGAGAAGAGCTAACACCTATCCTGTTCAAATTCTTCTGGAAAATTTCCGAGGAAGGGAAACTTCCAAACTCATTCTATGACGTCACCTTCACTCTTATACCAAAACCAGACAAAGAAGCCACAAAAAAAGAAAACTGCAGGCCAATATCACTGATGATCACAATATCACACATGCAAAAATCCTTAACAAAATTCTAGCAAACAGAATCCAACAGCATATTAAAAAGATCATACAACATGACCAAGCGAGCTTTAACCCAAGGATGCTAGGATTCTTCAATATTCGCAAATCAATCAACATAATATACCACATTAACAAATGTAAAGATAAAAACCATATGATTATCTTAGTAGATATACAGAAAGCCTTTGACAAAATTCAACATCCATTTATGACAAAAAAAAACCTTCCAGAAAGCCGGAAGAGAAGACATATACCTCAACATAATCAAAGCTATATAGGACAAACCCACAGCAAACATTATCCTCAGTGGTGAAAAATTCAAAGCATTTTCCCTAAAGGCAGGAACCAGACAAGGGTGCCCACTCTCACCACTACTATTCAACATAGTTTTGGCCACAGCAATCAGGACAGAAAAAGAAATAAAAAGGAATCCAGATTGGAAGAGAAGAAGTAAAACTCTCACTATTTGCAGATGACATGATCCTCTACATAAAAACCCTAGACTCCAACAGAAAATTATTAGAGGTAATCAATGAATATAGTAAAGTGGCAGGATATAAAATTAAGATATAGAAATTGCTTGCATACTTATACACTAACAATGAGAAAACAAAAAGAAATTAAGGAAACAATTCCATTCACCATTGCAACGAAGAGAAGAAAAGACTTAGGAATATCTCTACTTGAAGAAACAAAAGACCTATATATAGAAAACTATCAACCACGGATGAAAGAAATCAAAGAGGACACAAAGAGATGGAGAAATATACCATGTTCATGCATTGGAAGAATCAATATACTGAAAATGAGTATAGTACCCAAGGCAATCTATGGATTCAATGCAATCCCTATGAAGCTATCAATGGTATTTTTCACAGAACTAGAACAAATAATTTCACAGTTTGTATGGAAATACAAAAAACCTCGAATAGCCAAAGCCATCTTAAGAGGCTCCTGGAACTGGAGGAATCAACCTGCCTGACTTTAGGCTCTACTACAAAGCTACAGTTATCAAGACAGTATGGTACTGGCACAGACAGAAATATAGATCAAAGGAACAAAATACAAAGCCCCGAGATAAATCCATGCACTTACGCACATGTTATCTTCAACAAAGGAGGCCAGAATATACAACAAAGAAAAGACAATCTATTTCACACATGGTGCTGGGGAAACTGGCCAACCACTTATAAAACAATGAACCTAGAACACTTTCTAACACCATACACAAAAATAAACTCAAAATGGATCAAAGATCTAAATGTAAGACCAGAAACTATAAAACTCCTGGAGGAAAACATAGGCAAAACACTCTCTGACATAAATCACAGCAGAATCCTCTATGACCCACCTCCCAGAGTACTGGAAATAAAAGCAAAAATAAACACATGGGACCTAATAAACTTAAAAGCTTTTGCACAACAAAGGAAACTATAAGCAAGGTGAAAAGACAGCCTTCAGAATAGGAGAAAATAATAGCAAATGAAGCAACTGACAAAGAATAATCTTAAAAATGGACAAGCAAATCCCTGAAGCTCAATTCCAGAAAAATAAATGAACTAAACAGATGTTTCTCCAAAGAAGACATACAGATGGCTAACAGACACATGAAAAGATGCTCAACATCACTCATTATCAGAGAAATGCAAATCAAAACCACAATGAGGTACCATTTCACGCAGGTCAGAATGGCTGCTATCCAAAAGTCTAAAGCAATAAATGCTGGAGAGGGTATGGAGGAAAGGGAAACCTCTTACACTGTTGGTGGCAATGCAAACTAGTACAGCGACTATGAAGAGCAGTGTGGAGATTCCTTAGAAAACTGGAAAAAGAACTGTCATATGACCCTGCATTCCCACTGCTGGGCATACACACCGAGGAAACCAGAATTGAAAGGGACATGTGTACCACAATGTTCATCACAGCACTCTCTATAATAGCCAGGATATGGAAGCAACCTAGACATCCGTCAGCAGAAGAATGGATAAGAAATCTGTGGTACATATCACAATGGAATATTACTCAGTCGTAAAAAAGAATACATTTGAAACAGTTCTAATGAGGTGTATGAAACTGGAGCCTATTATACACACTGAAGCAAGCCAGAAAGAAAAACACCAATAAACTATATTAACATATATATATGGAATTTAGAAACATGATAATAATAACTCTATATGAGAGAGAGCAAAAGAGACACAGATGTATAGAACAGCCTTTTGGACTCTCTGGTAGAGGGAGAGTGTGGGATGACTTAGGAGAATGGCATTGAAATATGTATTTTATCATATGTGAAATGAATCGCCAGTCAGGTTCGATGCATGAGGCAGGGTGCTCAGGGCTGGTACACTGGAATGAACCAAAGTGATATGATGGGGAGGGAGGTGGGAGGCGGGTTCAGGATAGGGAACACATGTAAATCCATAGTAGATTCATGTTAATGTGTTGCAAAACCACTACAATATTGTAAAGGAATTAGCTTCCAATTAAAATAAATAAATCTATATTTAAAAAAAAGCATCCAGCTCTCATGGACCACTTTGGTGTGAGTAGCTCTGAATATCCCCCAAATTGCTCAAGCATGAGTTATTTCAGGGTTTACTCAAAGTGAAATTAATCTCCAGTCTTTACCTGTTCATGTAGAAATGCTTCTAAATGATTAAAATGGCTCTTACATGTAGCCTTTAGAAATTCTTCTGAGAAAACCAAAATTTCATTGAGTTGGAAAACAAGAAACATAACACAGGTATTGATTCAATATGAAACACACTTTTCATCCTTCCAAAATAATTTTAAAAATCAAAGTGGTTTGAGGACAATTTAGCATTTTGTAGAAACTGGCTAACACTCTCAAACAATAATATTATATTTGCAAACTGTATTTTCTAAAACAGAAAGCCTCTTTTGCTACTCCCTCCCTCTCTTTTTTCCTTGTATTTAGTTCTGCCCTGCCTCATTCTAAAAATCAGAGCCTGCCAGTTGTCAACATAAGCACCTAGAACTGTGGCAAGGATGTAGCAAAAATATCATATATTATATAGCTATTGATTTTCTTCTCCTGGTGTCTTCATGGTCCACTAAATACCATTGCTTCTTCAAATTGCTAAAATCCCATCCTCCTCCCAAGAAAGCATTTAATGACTTTATTTCCAGAACCGTGAGAAACCAAACTTGTCTATAATGGCAAAATCTCAATCACCTCCATTTTTCTATTGGGTAAACTAAAACCTGTACATATCCATGATTTGAAACTTTGGGGATGCTAAGCAATATCATATTTGGAGTCAATTGATTTAAAAAAAAAAAAACAAAACAAAACAGGACAATCATGAAATGCTTGCATGTTGAGTCCTTTAAGTCCTGGATTAGATGTCCTGATTCAAAGTTGTATTCAAGTATTCTTGACAGCCTTGGTAACTGAGGTATAAGTGTTTTTTTTCTATCTTCCCAACGAAAATTCTTGATGTAAAACAGGATTCATGAGGTCTGAAGAGAATGTACACTTCTAAGAAGTATGTTTCATGTGTTGAAGAGATCTCTGCAAAGATCAGAAGTTTGAGCCAACTTAATATAAAAAAACTAAGACTCTGTGACAGAGGTTGACTTAACACAGTTGAGCTACCATCACTCTACCCATCGTCCCTGACTCATAGGAATGCCATGGGAAACTGACTGAAAACTTGTGCAGCTGATTGAAAGGACTCTGACATGGTATCTGGTCACTCTCTACCACAGTCAAGGGCATAACACCTTAGAATCTGGATCCAGGACTTAGTGATAGTCTTGAACAATGTAGGCATTGTCTTCTGCTTGGATAGCCTTCAGAGGTACATTTTTTGAAGCTTCAATGTGAGAATTTTTCGATGGAATCACACTATAGAAAGAATAACATGAGTAAGAGGAAAGAAGATCATTTCTCAAGTACAAGCAGCATATTTGTTTATGCTTATTCAATCTGGGTATTTGCATTTCTCAGAGCCCCATACAAACACCCTATGAAATGAATAGAAGCTTCCATAATTGTGAATATGAAATTACAGGGAATTATTATTAATAAGGAAGTAGAAAATCACACCTTTGGTTTAAAAAAACTCACACTGATCTCTTTCA
>ML660253.1:44406-59091 GCA_007570785.1 Antilocapra americana
GCACGTTGAGACTTCATGATGGTTCACAAGATTGAGGAAAGCATAAGAGTGAGATGCATGTGTGCACCCCTCTACAAGATTTTGCCTGTGAGGGAGAGGATTGGGAAGCAAAGATTGTGGGCTGTTTGCATGAAGGGACCCTGTGAGAGTTATAGACAGGGATGTCCCAGGGGTTTATCAGAGTCTGCTGCTTTTCAGGATCCAAGGTCTAGGAAAATGCAGTCCTGCCTAAAGCACCCCTACTTGTGGTAAAAGTCCTGCTATGAATTCCTCGCATTCTCTCATGTCTTAACATTTGCGGTGGCAGAGAGGGGCAAAGGTGTGTGTGTGTGAACATGGCAAGAGTGTCTGACAGTCTCAACAGAGAAGAATCAGTGAATTTTGTCTTGATGATCATAAAGGAAATCAACCGGGACTCTCCCAGGGAAGCTTGGCTTTATTTTATTTTGTTATTATTATTATTACTATTTGCATTATCGTGTTGGTTTGGCCATACATTGACATGAATCGGCCATGGGTAATCAAATGATTCCCTTCCAGTCTCCCCCTCCCACCTCCCCCCAATTACCTTTCTCTGTGTCGTCCTGATGCACCAGCCCTGAACATCAAACCTGGGCTGACAATTGATGTCACAGATGATAATTAACATATTTCAGTGCCGATCTCCCGTATCATTTCACACTTGCCCTCTCCCATGAGTCCAAAAGATGATTCTATGCATCTGCTTTTCTTTTGCTGTCCGCATACAGTGTTATTGTTACTATCTTTCTACATTAAATATATATGCATTAGTATACCGTATTGTTGTTTTTCTTTCTGGGTTACTTCACACTGTAATAGGCTCCAGTTTTGTCCATCTTAGTAGAACTGATTCTAATATATTCTTTTTAATGCTGAGTAATATTCCATTGTATATATGTACAACAGCTTTGTGATCCACTCATCAGATGATGGACAATTAGGTTGCTTGCATGTACTGGCTCTTGTAAACAATGTGGTGATGAATATTGGGATACACATGTCTCTTTCAATTCTGGTTTCCTCAGTGTCTATGTGGAGCAGTGGGATTGCTGGGTCACATGGCAGTTCTATTTCCAGTTTTTTAAGGAATGTCCACACTGTTCTCCATAGTGGCTGTACTAGTTTGCATTCCCACCAACAGTGTAAGAGGGTTCCCTTTTCCCCACATCCTCTCCAGCATTTATTGCTTGCAGACTTTTGGATGGCAGCCATCCTGATTGGTGTAAAGTGGTACCTCATTGTGGTTTTGATTTGCATTTCTCTGATAGTGAGTGATGTTGTACATCTTTTCATGTTTTTGTTAGCCATTTTTATGACTTCTTTGGAGAAATGTCTGTTAAGTTATTTGGCCCACGTTTTGATTGGGTTGTTTATTTTTCTGGAATGGCGCTGCAGGTGTTGCTTGTATATTTTAAGTGGGTGAGCTGGAGGTCCCTTGGGCCGTCCTTTTAATGGGGTCCGTGGACTCTGTGTTCTGTAGGCTAGCCAGGAATATCTGAGCTGTAACTCAAGCTACCACACCATTGAGACAGCAACAGAAAGAGAGCTTTGTCATTTAGCAAGTCAGTGAGGCCTGGGCTGGAATCAAGCCCTCTTGGAGCTTTTAAAAGGGAAATGTTTCATTGGATACATGGGAGGCATAAACCACGGTTCCAGGTGGACAGGCCTACCAAAGTGTCATCTATGTTGAGGCTCCATGTGAGTAGTTTAGTAAATTATAGTGCTGATGGGAGAGGAGCCCCACTTCCTTTTTTGACGTCACATTCTTTGCCTTATTTCAGGAGAAACTCTTTGGATCCATGCACACCTTCTCAGATACTACATCAGACACAGGCCTGTCAAACTCTCTTTGGCCATCTGGATGATAGGTGTCTGTTTGGCCTTTTCCTCCCGCAGGGAGTTAAACTTTGTGGGAAGTGAAACAGAAACAAACAGAAAACTATCCTTACAATGTGCAAAAGCACATGGGTTAGGAGATAATTTTCCCAGTGGAGGGGCGGAAATCAGTTCCTGAGCCTGCGATGAGAGTACAAAATGAACAAGGAATGATCTTGAGAGGTGCATGCCCAAAAAGTGGTACTCCAAGTCAACTTTGCACATACCCCTTACTATTTCTGTGTGGTTCCTGGAAAGAAAGCACAGGGAATGGGATGAGGACAAAGTGATAGGCACTGTGAACCAGTCCAACGTGATGGGGCTATGCAGAACACAGGTGCATATCACTCAGCTGTCCCCAGTAAATACTTTCAACCCTTCTCACCTCTTTACAGGAAAGTCCCCTTTATGAATAAATCCCAATATCTGGAATATTTCACAGTAGTCGCATGTGTAGAGTACATTGATTTGATCAAAAATGAGTGAAAGAAAGTAACTTGGGGAACATAAAAAAAAATGATTGATGTTTACCAAAACCCATTATCCCGGACTTTCATGCTTATAGTTCTGCACAGGTCCAAGGTTCCTTTCAGGTTTTTAGAGATGTGTGTGTGTGTGTGTATGTCTGTGTCTGTGTGTCTGTCTGTCTGTGTGTATATGTACACAGTAGCACAAATGAGTGTGTGTGTGTGTGTCTGTGTCTGTGTGTCTGTGTGTCTCTGTGTCTGTGTGTATATGTACACAGTAGCACAAATGTGTGTGTGTGTCTGTATGTCTGTGTGTATATGTACACAGTAGCACAAATGTGTGTGTGTATGTGTTTGTGTGTGTGTGTGTGTGAACTCTATATATGGCCTTGGCAGGTGGAGAGGAGAATGGATACTGATAATGTAATGGAGTTTGTGTAAGCAACATAATCCATGAGGATAGCAGAGACTCTAACATTGGGAAACACGCCCAAGGTAGTTATCTTAGGAGCAAGGTGTAAGTGGACACATGTTGCTGCAACCTGAATCCCCTAGCAGAAAGAAGAGGCAGGAAGGAAGCACCTGTGGTCATGTTTGCTTCAGGGAAGATGAAAAGGATATAGCAAGAAGAATCGGCTTAATTTCACAAACATTAGAGATAGTATGAACAGTCCCTTAGACACGCAGCAAGAGAGTGATTTCTTTCCTTCGCAAGTCCTTTCCCCTACATCACCAGGCATATGAGCACATGTTGCCTTTTCCCTAACATTTTGGAGAAGTTTTGCACCATAGAGTAAGCAGCTGCTACCTGCAGAAATTGCCAACTTGAAATATGATGGCTTAGGTTGATCCTCTCACTGCTCCTGGACCCATATGTTATGATAACATGATAGGCTTGGATGTGTTCTCACCTGGAGTCTGGAAGAATGCAGAATCACTTTGAAAGGACTTCTGCATAGTAAATAGCAGACTTTAATTCTGTGGGAACTGGTGAGTTACAGGCCTTATTAGGATACTCTCCCTTCGTATATCCACATTTAGGGATGTTTCATTTGAAAAATTTCTCTCTAAAGAGAGAACCCACCTCCCAGAATACTGGAAATTAAAACACTAATAAACAAATGAGACCTAATGAGGTCTTGATTCCAGCCCAGGCCTCACTGAGACATTAAATGTTAAAGCTCTCTTTCTGCTGCTGTCTCTCTGGTGTGGTAGCTTGGCCCACAGTTCAGGCCTCCCTGCCAGCCTACAAACCCAGAATCCACAGACCTCAGTTAAAGGTTGGCCCAGGGGACATTCAAGACACCCACTTTAATCAAGGGACCCTGTAAAACTCTCATAGTGTTGATTCCCTTCAGAATCGCCATGACAAAAATCAGAGATTTGGTTCCAGTGTCAGAACACTGTCAGTTGTAGACACATACCTTTGCCCCTCTGTCCTCCACAGTCAAGACAAAAACTCCAGAGAATGGAAAAAGTTCACAGCAGGCACACCTATGGAAGTGATGGGCAGGACAGTTACTCCCTAGTGTCTGGAGCATGAAAAGCAGCAGACTTTGAAACACTCACAGGTGCAACCAAGGGATGCTGTATGGAAACCATCCACCACTCTTGCTTCCTCACTATTCCCTCTTTCATAGGCAATATCCAGCTGATATATACACACATACATCACACTCCTATGCTTTCCTCATTTTTCTGCACTGTCATAGAGTCAGTGGAAGTGCCTTGACTGACTTGATGCTCACACTCCATCTCCAGAATACCTGGGTTTCATGCTGAGAGTCTGCCTTAACCAGTCATTTCTCTCACATGATGCCAATGTGTGCCACACTCAGGGAAGGCATGTGCTGACTTATGGGATGATACTAGGCAGTATTAGACCAGCACTTTCCCCTCTTGCCTTCTGACATGTGGGAACAAGCCTCTAGGGCAGCAGATTCTTTCCTTGCTTCTTCTTCCCAGTCTCTGACCCTTTCCAGAGGACCTTGGCCTTTTCCAAATCTCAGATCCTGCTCTAGCCATGTCCATTTGATCTTTAATTGAATGAAACTATCACCCAGAATTCAATTTGAACAAAAGAGGAGAGTGAAAATTTTGGCATAAAACTCAATATTCAGAAAACAAATCCCATGGCATCTGGTTCCATCACTTCATGGCAAATAGATGGGCAGACAGTAGAATCTGTGTCAGACTTTATTTATTTTTGGACATCCAATATCACTGTAGATGGTGATTGCAGCCATGAAATTAAAAGCCACTTATTCTTTGGAAGAAAAGTTATGATCAAACTAGATGTTTCAGCATACTGAAACACAGAGACATTATTTTTCAATCAAAGCTCTGTCTAGTAAGGCAATGGTTTTCCAGTGGTCATGTATGTAAGTGAGGGTTGGATGGTTAAGAAAGCTGCGTGCCAAAGAATACAAGCTTTTGAAATGTGGTGTTGGAGAAGACTCGTGACAGTCGCTTGGATGCAAGGAGATCTAACCAGTCCATCCTAAAAGAGATCAGTCCTGATTGATCATTGAAAGGACTGATGTTGAAGCTAAACCTCCAGTATTTTGGACACATTATGGGAAGAGTTTAACCATTGGCAAAGATCCTAATGCTGGGAGGGATTGAGGGCAGGACGAGAAGAGGACAACATAGGAAGAAATGACTGAATGGCATCACTGACTTGATGGACATGGGTTTGGGTGGACCCTGGGAGTTAGTAACGGAGAAGGATGCCTGGTGTGCTGCAGTTCATGGGGTCTAAAACCTGCAGACATGACTGAGCCACTGAACTGAAGTATGTTAATGGTCTTTTCATCCCAATGTGCAGGTTTGTAGTTCTTGCTTCCAATCTGTACACTTAGGGTCAAGTTTGGTCCAGTAGCTCGTGTGTCCTTGGAAGGAGAGGGATCAAACTATATCCTAGTGGCCACAGCTGATGCTTCCCTCTCTGTCAGTAGTGTCTTTGGCAGGTATGTAGGAATTTATTCTGACTTTAGGCAGTCCATCTGTAGACGATTAGGCTTGTGTTTCTGTCTTGCTTTTTGTGTGGTGTGAGGCCTCATCTCTAGACAGTATAGGCTTTGGTGTGGAAATGTTCTCTGTTTCAGATGGAGGCCTTCACAGATACTCTCACCAATTATAGTCACTGGTGCCAGGGTTTCTCAAGCAATCTATGATCTTGATACAGTGCCAAAACCTTAGATGATATGGTTAACTTCTTATCAGAGAAACCAGACTACATAGAAATAGATTCAATAGAAGGAATAAACAAGGAAAACAGAAAAATGATAAGAAATCAAATCCAAACAATAGGGAAAATGACACAAGTAATAATCCCAATGTGGAAGAACACAGAATCAACAACAGAACCAAACAAATAACTTACAAGTCATAAAACTACACCAGAGCAGAATGCAACCAGAAGACTAAAGACAAAAATCTGACAAAAATGACAAGAGCTCTCAAAAGGAACAACAGAAAACCACAGTTAATATGTACATATATACCCACTAGAACAAAAAGGGCAAAAAGCAACATCGACAAAAGTCACAGAGAGCAGCAAAATAAAGTATATGATATATACATGCAAAAAGAAACATATGCTTTAGGCAGTCTTAAAATTCCAAATAAGTGATAATAATATGGAAGCCTATACGTAAGTAAAAGATTGAACCAAGCTCACAGCATAACAAAACATTGCCAGTATAGGAATGTTACCTAGGTTCCCCACTGTCGGTGCTCTGGTGCTGAACATGAGCCCAGGAGAGCTTCAAATCTTAAGAGAGCGCACCCAAATGCAGGCAGAACTCAGCTCTGGATCTTCAGTAGGGACAGGCCAGAATCTCATTTGATAACTCCTCTTTGTTCTAAGTTCTGCCAGAACATGGATATTTTCATTCATTGGAAATCTATTGTCCTTTCTGAATCCTGTAGACAAAGAGTCTGCAAACAAGCACAGAAAAGTGATGGTCATAATGAGATTGATGTGTAGCCTGAGGTGGTAGAAGCATGGGTGGTAGTTCTGTGTAGTCTCTTTCTATTGCCTTAGAGTATGTCTTAGCCTGTCGGAAGAGGGGAGGCTTCACTGGTGTTACCCTTCATTGGTGTGACTGAGCCCTAAGGTACAGTTTCTCTGTTAGTCAGTGATTTCTCAAACGGCATTTCTTTATGCACACTTTGACATCCCAGATGCATCATTCCATCCCCACATAGTCAAAAGGAGTTCCCTCCCAGGTTGGCTTTCTCAAGCCCATGTTTCATCTACCAGTCCCTATGCACACTTATTGAATATGCATTGGAGTTTGGGGCATGTAGGACCACAACACATTTTCTCTGCTTGATTTTCACTCTGAAAAAAAAACTGTATTTCTTCAGCTTCTTCATTTTCTTTCCTTTCAGTCAAAACTAATTTACGTTCAACAAAGTGACTTGTCTGAATCATCAGTCTACTCCATGCTTCTCCATCTCACACTCCAAGATACAGGTTTGGTTCTATTCCCCTCATATTTCTTCTGCCATCTTCCCTCCATTCTTCCCAGCTATGGCTAGTTTCCATATAGTCATTTCCATTGAGCAAGGTCTTCTGCTAATATCCATTTGCTTCTCTGTGGGAACGGTTGCCTTTATAGGAGTATTACTCATAATGCCTCCATGGAGAGATTTGCACTCCGCATGCTCTTATTTTCTGCCAAATCGAACTTCTGATTTTCTTCCTAGGCAAGCTCTGTAATTCCCTTATGTATGCAAGTCAAACAACAATCATTCATTGATATGAAGTAATCTGTTTAATGGGAGGTTACATAAATACAAATATGAGTGGTATATCATTGACTTTAAACACGTAATTAAGCAGATTATTTTCCCGAATTTGCTAAAGAGCAATTTTCATCAGCTTGAGGAAATACAGTTCTTTTCCATATAAGAGATGATCCATGAATTTGGCTCAGAAAATCAGTTCCTGAAAATATCAAGCTGTTTGTCAAACTGTCCAGGAATTGTCGCAGAAAACACTTTCTCTTTCTGCTCTGGAAATTTAATGGTTATAAGTGTGTATCAATGGTCAGAGACTGCGATGGGCATAATTTCATTCTAATATTTCAGGCATCCGTACTGGAGTGCGTTGTCATTACCTTCTTTAGGGGATCTTTCTAACCCAGGGATCGAACACAGGTCTGCCACATTGGGAGCCATTGCTTTACCAACTGAGTTCCCAGGGAAGCCCATCAGAAGATGGAAAGTGCCCAGGAATGCAACATTTGGCTGATGACAGTTTGAAATAGACAGAGAGATTAAAAATGCTAAAAAAAAGAAAAACAAACAAACAAAAAACAGGCAGGTGTAGTTAGTCACTGAATCTTACTAAGTAAAACTAAATTGCAGCTTGGATCATAGAAAAAGCAAGGGGATTTCATGCAGTCATGTAAGACCCTTATATTGTCGCTGTTAATGCCTTAGACTGTGTGTGAATGTAAGTACAATCATTCTCATCTGAATCTTTGTGACCCATGGACCATAGACTATCATTTCCTTCTCCAGGGGATCTTCCAGATGCAGGAATCGAACCTGGGCCTCCCCCATTGCAGGCAGATGCTTTACCATCTGCATCAGTAGGGAAGCCCTTAGAATGTGTGGGTCACAAAAATTGTGAACAATTCTTAGAAAGCTATAAACGTAACCACCGAATCTGTTTCCTGGGAAACATGCTTGTAGGTCAAGAGACAACTGTGGATTTGGACAAGAAACAAAGACCTGGTACAAAATACAGGAGATGCATTGAGGCTATATATTGTCATCCAGCTAATTGGACTTCTGTGCAGTGTACAGCATGGAGAGCAATTTGCTTAAAGAATCTGAAGCTGGAAACACAATTCCTGTGAGAAGTATGTAAAACCTTACTTAAAAGAAGACAATGCACAAACCACTGGGAAACACTAGGAACTAAAGTGACCTCTGACAAAGATCAAAGGAAAAGCTGGATTAAAACCCAATAAGAAAACAAACAAACACAAAAAATAAGGTCAGGAATTTGATCCCATCATTTTGAGATCTAGGAGTGTGAAACAATTGACGCAGTGACAGGTTTCTTGTGGGCAATGGCTGCAGCCATGAAACTAAAGGCACTTGACCATTCGATTAAAAGCTATGAGTAATCTAGACATCATATTAATAAGCTGGGCAATTGTAGGAAAAGATCCAAATAGTAAAAGTTGATTTTCAGAAGTTACATGTGGAAGAGTAACCAGGACCTCAAGAACTGAGTGCCAAAACAACAAGGCTTTGCAACAGCCGGGCTGGAGAAAACATGTGAGAGTTCCATGGTGAGCATGGAGTTCAAATTAGTGAAGCATGAAGAAAAAAACTCTCATGATTCAGGAAGGACTGCCGCTGAATATGAAGAGCCAATACACTGGCCACCTGAGGCTAAGAGCAAGATCACTGGAAAGAAACAGATACTTGTGAAGATTGAGAGCAGGAGGAGAAGGGAATGACAGAGGGTGAAAAGGCTGCAAAGCAACATTGACTCAAATGCCTTGTGTTTGAGGAAACTGTGGGCAATTTGAAGGGCAGAGGAGCCTGGGGTTCTTGTTGCACATGGAGTCACAAAGATTCAGACAAGACTAAGTGACTGCTTCTGCTGCTGCTAAGTTGCTTCAGTCGTGCCCAACTCTTTGCTTCTCTGTAGACCGCAGCCCACCAGTTTCCACCAACTGAAGGATTCTCCAGACAAGAACACTGCAGTGGGCTGCCATCGGCTTCTCTGCTGGGTGTCAGAACATCAAAACTTTGATATTGGCAGTGCTTGGGAAATGGTTCAGATAGCATGTACACTCTCTTGTTGTAACTAGGACAATTAGAAAGAGCACAGCTCTTGTAATTTTCCCTATATCCCTCCCTTAAAATATACTTCTCACAATGTTTTATGAGACAGATCAGAGAAGGAGAACTTCTACAGTTTTGAGTGGTATAATGAGATGGAGCCATTACCCCACATGCCACTTTGATCTGCTATGTTTTTATGAGGCAGAAGCAGGCATTGTTTCTAAATATCTGCTAGAGCTGCCCAGCTGCTGATGTGTTAACATGCATGGTATGTGATGATAAGGATGGGGTGAGTGGTAAACAACCTGATAGCTTCTCAATCACACTCCGTAATCCCGGAGAAGCATTTGTGACTTGTCTATCCTAGTCACCATTAGGAATGCTTCCAAGGGGCTACATTATTGAGCTTGGATTTAGGGAGGCGTCTGGATCCATTTTGACTCTGCCCCTGCCTCCTCTGTGAATATATGATTCCTCTTCTCTTAATGTCACAGTATTTGTTCTCAGATGAAGGTTGAGGATTGTGGAAGTGTGTGAATGCTTGTGAAAGCCCCATAAACCTGAAGACTGGGAGTCTACAGTATTCCTCCTTGAATCAGATCCCAACAATTGGCTTTATATATTTGCACTGTCAATGCATCTCAAATACTCATGAATTTTTTCTATGATAATTGTCACACAGATTTGAGGACAGAAGACCTGTATATTCAGCATCTCAGCAGTGTGGTGGGGCTTGAACATTTAAGATGTTCTATAAGAACACTGTGAGCCATCTTACGACTTTCTTCTATTTGAACTGTCAGTCTGATATATTGGGAAGCAGAAAGGCAACTTCTACCATGTGGGAACAGAATCCCAGGATCTATTCTTGGTTTCTTGAGATTCTTAAGCATGTTCTTCATTATTGATGAGTGTGCAGCCTCCTATAGGAAGGCCATACACTATTACAGGAATGCCTGGTTGAAACCTCGGTTATTTACTTAGCCTTCTGTGGTACTTTCTAATTAGAGAGTGTGTGATTTTTTATTGCCAACCATAATAAACATCTAAGGACCCACTCAACTTCTGCTGGGGTGACTGAAAGAGTACCATAGTTTTGAAATATGTTTGGGGGAAGTAGCTTGGTTAGTATTGAAATGCTTTCAGTCTTTGAAACTCACACACTTATCTTTCACTTTGAAGAGAGAAAGCAGACTTTTGAGTGGGCTTTTTAGTTGGTGTCTCTAGATACATTTGAATGGACCATGTCTTTAGTTGAATTTTTTTTTCTTTTTTATATTAGTTTTGCCATACAAGACATGATATCACCATGGGTTTACATATGCTGCCCCTCCAGAACCCCCCTCCCTCCTCCATCCCCCCAGGAAATCTCGTTGCCCCAGCCCCAAGCATCAGTCCTGGGCTGGCGATTAATTAGACATATGGTAATTAACATGTTTCAGTGCCATTCTCCCATATCATCCCACCCTTTCCCTCATCCACAGAGTCCACAAGTCTATTCTACACATCTGTGTTCCTTTTTCTGTCTCGCATGTTGGGTTCTCGTTTCTGTCTTTCTAATTTCCATACGTATGCGTTAATATACTGTATTGTTTTTTTTTTTTTTTTTGCTTCTGTCTTACTTCACTCTGAATAATGGGCTCCAGTTTCATCCATCTGAGTGGAACTGATTCAAAGGATTTTTTTCTTAATGTTGAGTAATATTCCATTGTGTATATGTACCACAGCTTTCTAATCCATTCGTTAGTTGATGGGTATCTAGGTTGCTTCCATGTCTTGGCTATTGTAAAAAAAAAAAACAGTGATAAACATTGGGGTGCACGTAGCTGTTTCAATTCTGGTTTCTTCGGTGTATATGCCCAGCAGTGGGATTGCTGGGTCATATGGCAGGACTATTTGCAGTTTTTTAAGGAACCTCCACACTTTTTTCCATAGTGGCTCTACTAGGTTGCAATCCCACCAAAAGTGTGAGAGAGTTCCCTTTTCTACACATCCTCTCCAGCATTTATTACTTGTAGATTTTTTGATTGCAGCCATTCTGACTGGTGTATAGTGGTACCTCATTGTGGTTTTGATTTGCATTTCTCTGATAATGAGTGATGGTGAGCATCTTTTCATGTGTTTGTTAGCCATTTTTATGTTTTCTTTGAAGAAATGTCTGTTAAGTTCTTTGGCCCACTTTTTGATTGGGTCGTTTATTTTTCTGGAATGGAGCTGCAGTGGTTGCTTGTATATTTGGAGATTAATTGTTTGTCCTTTGCTTCATTGGGTATTCTTTTGTCTCATTCTGAAGGCTGTCTTTTCACCTTTGTTATATTTTCCTTTGTTGTGTAGAATCTTTAATTTTAATTAGGTCCCATTTGTTTATTCGTGCTTTTATTTCCAATATTCTGGGAGTTGGGTCATGTAGGATCCCGCTTTGGTTTATGTCAGAGTGTGTTTAGCCAATGTTATTCTCTAGGAGTTTTATAGTTTCTGGTCTTATGCTTGGATCTTTGATCCATTTTGAGTTTATCTTTCTAACACAAAGTCCAAGAGAGAACCCAGATGTACACTCACAAACACATTCTTAATCTGATGCATACATACAAGCATAGTCACTAACATATACTCAAAACACAATTACAAATGGAAAATAAAACTGAAGGACTCACTGAAGAACATCTATGAACTTCACAGAGTTTCTCTGTTATTTGTTTCTAGGCTTAATGTTGGAAGTTATTTTGTAGTTGAGTGATATCACTCTAGTGGTATCTTAAATCAAAATGTTTTAATATATATACCTTGTTTTGAAATTCATGTAATCTTAGAATATTTTGCATCTAAGTCTATGCTGTGATTTGCTGCAATGAAAATAATGTTGTAGGGTAACAATAGTGAAATCATATTCATCTCTTTAGGCTCTGCAGTAACACATTTGTTTGTTATAGGTTAAGCATCTGATTTCATCCTTTGACCTTCTACAATCAATTTTTCAACTTTTTGCTCCAATCTTCTTCATTTACTTCACTTAAAATTTTATTGTATAATTTATTTTATACTGTTCTGTATATTTTTTTTACTGTAACAAATCCAGGAACGACTTTCTTCTTTACATTATTGTGTTGGTGTTGCCATACATTGACATGAATCCACCATGAATATATATGTGTTACACTTCCATAACCCTCCTACCTCCTCCCTCATGATTCCATCCCTCTGGGTCATCCTGGTGCACTAACTCTGAGCACCATGTATCATGCAGCAAACCTAGGTTTAGTTATTCATTTCACATATGATTGTTACATCTTTCAATGCCATTCTCCCACATCATCCCACCCTCGTCCTCTCCTATAGGGTCCACTTAAATTTTGTTTTCACTTTTATTCTTTTAGGCACCAATTATGAAATCAATAAGGAAAGGGAATAAAATTGAATTCATGTACAGTGTTTCCCCAATATATTGAGATATTTACTCTATAAGCTTTTAAAATTAAATGTACTGATAAATTGAAATCTGAAAGAAATTGATCACTGACATAATGTATCATGTAACCAGGCTTCCCTTGGTAAGACAATTGAGGTACAATTTAATAGTTTATTTTCAGGAGGGAACAGAAACAGTGGCTTTTCAACTTGATACATTGATTGTCCTTATCCATGCCTTTTCCAGCCATTGACTTGCATCCCTGCTTACTCCATGATTTTTCTATTGGATTAAAATTAATTCTTTTTTCCCACATGTATCTTTATCAATACTACTGAATTTTAGGGAACTGGGGCCTGAAACCTCATGCACAGTATGGGTTCTTAAAGACTGTAAATTTCATGAGAACAACAATCATTTTATAATTTCCCACACGTGACATTCATGTAACTATAATAAATATTTGTCAACTTGGAAATAATGCTCAGTCATTAGGAAAGGTAAATTATGATAACAGTGTACATTGTAGGATGTTACTGAGTACTGCACATAGCACTAGACTGGCTATTACATTTCTTCATTGGTAATTTAAAAAGTACTAAAAATATGACATTTTCAGGCTAAAAGTTTCAGTTGATCTAAAAGATACGTAAAGAAAAGAGACTAGACCTAAAACATGTTAAAGATCTGAAATCTGCAGTCACACTGGTAGGAGGGCAGTCAGAGATTCCTTGGAATCCCAGGAAAGAATTGAGGCAAAGTTGTGAGAAGGGGTTTTGCATGACTGAAGTTCATTTTGGAAGGTGTAGATCCAGAAGCACACTGTAACAGAAAGATAACAAAACTAATACAGATATCATGTCTTCATAGAACTTGTTAAACTTGATTAGGAGCTGAAATCGCCCCAAGGAATTTCTTCTGTCTCCATGGGAACAGATAAGCAACATCTAAATATGCTTTAGGAAACATAGGGTGGAATCTTGGTGACAGGAAATAAAGACATGCCTTAAGGACAGCAGAGCAAAAATGACCCTAGGTAATACCATTTGGAAAATAACAATCTTGTGGAGACCTTGGGCCAATCACTGGCTATGTCATGCTATCTTCGGTATCACGGTGATGATATAATGGTGATCAATTTTGGCCATGCTACAATATCTATATTTTCAAATATGAATTTCTATTGTGAAGGCAGTCTGCTGTCTAACCACATAAGAAACTACTTATAACTAACAGTATATAATGCAATTTGAAAGCACTAAGATATGTACTGTGTGTTTTCACTTTTTAAAATTTCATTTGTATCTCTTCCCTCACCTGCAATATCCTAATTTGATAGCATTTCATGTCAGCAGGGATGATTTCTGAACTCAGTTAATCTCCATTAATTCTTTTCCCTTTTTTCGCATTTTCTTGCTTACAAAAAACCGATTATGTGTCATTTAACTAGGATGCTTAAAGGATGTTTTCTGAAACGGAAGAGTTTATTAAAAAAAGATGCAGTAAAATAGCCAGAAATAGAAATAAAGCCCCAATGTACTCGTGTTCCAAAATAGATAATGAAACAATGAAGAATAACATGTAACCTTATTCATCAAATACATGAATTATTAGTTAATTTGCTTATTTATTTTTTTACATTATCGTGTTGGTTTTGCCATACATTGACATGAATCCACCATGCGTACACACGTGTTCCCCTTCAAGAACCCCCCCTCACACCTCCCTCTGATTCCATCTCTCTGGGTCATCCCTCTGCACCATCCCTGAGCACCCTGTGACATAGGCTTTCTGATGTCCCCTTGCTATTCTTTGGAACTCTGCCTTCAGATGGGTATATCATTCCTTTTCTTCTTTGTTTTTCACTTTCCTTATTTTCAAAGCTATTTGTAAGTTCTCCTCAGACAGCTGATTTTCATTTTTGCCTTTATTTTTCTTGGGGATGATCTTATTCACTGTCTCCTGTACAACGATACGAAACTCCATCTGTGGTTCATCAGGCACTCTGTCTATCAGATCCAGTCCCTTAATAGTATTTCTCATTTCCATTGTATAATCATAAGGGATTTAATAAAGGTCATAACTGAATGGCCAGGT
>ML660253.1:59191-73127 GCA_007570785.1 Antilocapra americana
TAACTGAATGGCCAGGTTCCTTTCCCCGCATTTTCCTATTTCAGTCTGAATTTGGCAAAAAGGAGTTCATGATCCCAGCCATAATGCTGTGAAAGTGCAGCACTCAATATGACAGCAACTTTGGAAATCTCAGCAATGGCCACAGAAGTGGAAAAGGTGAGTTTACATGTCTATCCCAAAGAAGGGCAATGTAAACTACCGCACAAGTGCACTCATTTCACATACTAGTCAAGTAAAGTTCCAAATCCTCCAAGTCAGGATTTAGCAACATATGAACCATAAATTTCCAGATGTTCAAGCTGGTTTGAGAAAAGACAGAGGAACCAGAGACCAAATTGCCAATGTCGGCTGGATTATCAAAAAAGCAAGAGTTCCCAAAACACCTACTTCTGCCTTATTGATTATGCCAAAGGCTTTCACTGTATGCATCGCAAAGAGATGGGAACACCAGACCATGTGACCTGGCTCTTTAGAAACCTCTGTTCAGGTCAGGAAGCAACAGTTAGAACTGAACATGAAACAACAGACTGGTTCCAAACAGGAAAAGAAGTACATCAAGCTGTACATTGTCACCCTGCTTATTTAACGTATATGTAGGGTACATCATGAGAAATGCTGGGCTGGAAGAAGCACAAGCTGGAATCAAGGTTGTTGGGAGAAATATCAATAACCTCAGATATGCAGACAACACCACCCTATGGCAGAAAGTGAAGAGGAATTTCAAAAGCCTCTGGCTGAAAGTGAAAGAGGAGAGTGAAAAAGTTGGCTTAAAACTCAACATTAAGAAAACTAAGGTCATGGATTCTGGTCCCAGCACGTCATGGAAATAGATGGGGGAAAAGTGGAAAAGGGGTAAGACTTTATACTTCGGGGGTTCCAAAATCACGGCAGATGGTGACTGCAGCCATGACATCAAAAGAATCCTACTTCTTGGAAGGAAAGCTATGGCCAACCTGGATAGGATATTAAGAAGCAGACACATTACTTTGTCAGCAAAGTTTGATGTAATCAAGGCTATGATTTTTTCAGTAGTCATGCATTGATGTGAGAGTTGAACAGCGAAAATGGCTGAGCATTGAAGATTAATGCTTTTGTACTGTGGTGTTAGAGAAGACTCTTGAGAGTCCCTTGGACTTCAAGGACATCCAACGAATCCATCCCAAAGAGATCAGTCCTGGGTGGTCATTGGGAATGACTGATGTTGCAGCTGAAACTCCAGTACTTTGCACACTAAATGTAAAGAGATGAGTCATCAGAAAAGACTCTGGTGCTGGGAAGGATTGGGGGCAGGAGAAGAAGGCTAAGACAGAGGATGAAATGGCAGGAAGGTATCACCGACTCACTGGACATGGGTTTGGGTTCACTCCAAGAGCTGGTGATGGTCCGAGAGGCCTGCTGTGCTGCCGTTCATGGGTTTGCCAAGAGTGGGACACGACTGAGCAACTGAGCCATAGTCAGCTTCTGTTCTTCTTTTTGCTGTCTGTATAAACATTCTCCATCTTTGGCTGCAAAGAATAGAATCAATCTGATTTTGGTGTTGACCATCTGGTGATGTCCATGTGTTGATTCTTCTCTTGTGTTATTTGAAGAAGGTGGGTACTGTGACCACTGTGTTCTCTTGGCAGAAGTCTATACTCTTTTCCTCTGCTTCATTCTGCACTCCAAGGCCAACTTTTCATGTTACTCCATGTATCTTGAATTTCCACTTTTGCATTCCTGTCCCCTATATTGAAGAGGACGTCTTTTTGTAGCGTTAGTACTAGAACGTCTTGTACATCTTCATGGAACTGTTCAACTTCAGCTTCTTCAGTGTTACCGATTGAGCCATAGACTTGAAGTACCGTTATATTGAATGATTTGCCTTGAAAATGAATAGAGATTACTCTGTCATTTTTGAGATTGTGTACAAGTACTGCATTTCAGACTCTTTTGCTCACTGTGATGGCTACTCCATTTCTTTAAAGGATTCCTGCACACAGTAGGAGATGTAATGGTCATCTGAGTTAAATTTACCCATTTCAATCCATCATAGTTTGCTGATTCTGAGAATGTCGATATTTGCTGTGGTCTTTTACAGACTGGGCCGTGGGGACTGCAGTCGACAAACGAAAGAGAGAAAGAGAGAGAGACAAAACAACATCTTTAGGTCATGTGGGTTATTCCTTTAACAGCAATAAAGCCAATGCACAGAACTTGTACCACTTACAAAGGCAAAGTGCGTTCTCTCAAGGAGTTCTCTGGAGCCCAGACAAGAAAATGAGCTTGGTAGGTTCCACAGTCTGAAGGGAATGACGACAGAAAGAAGGACATGGGCGACCCAAGTCTCTAGTGGAGCAAGAGCATTTAATTAGCAAAAGTGCATGCTTACATATCTTCAGTAAATGATTACTTAGCTGTTACAAAGAATGAAATCCCATCAGTTGCAACAAAATGGATAGTCTCATACATACAAGGTCACTGAAGAGTCACTGAAGGGAATTACTGAAAGGAATCCCGGCAGCTGCCTTTCCCCTTGATCTCAGTTCTGAGATTCACATGCAGCTCTACTCATTCCTGGAACAGGAACTGATAAGGACCTGAGAGTCCTTGAGACATGGCAGACAAAGGAAGACAATGAAACATACTGGATTCCTTCAAGTTGATCGTCCCCTGACAGATATTCTCTCTTGTCATCTCTTATTTGATGACTTCCAATTTGCCTTGATTCATGGACCTACCATTTTTGGATCCTATGCAATATTGAACTTTTATTTTTTTAATTACTTTCTTTATTTTTTCCTTTACATTATAGTGTTGGTTTTTCCATACATTGATGTGAATCCGACATGGGTATGAAGGTGTTCTCAGTTTCTGGGGCCCATAAACATCATTCACAAATTGGTTTCTGGAAGATGTTCCATGTGCTGTTAGCCGTTTGATGCATTTGTGGGGAGAAAATGGTCTGTGCCTTCTATTCATCTAACCTTATGGGAACCCAATTTTGACCCTAGAATAGCCGTTTTATTAACTGAAGTCTTGTTGTTGTTCACTCACATAGCGCTCTCTGACTCGTTTTGACCCCCTAATCTACAACACACAAGGGCTCTCTGTTTCTCACCATCTCCAAGTGTCTCTCTGAGATAACGTCCTCAAATGGGTGCAGCTCTACAACCTTCTCCTCCTCTCAGTCACGTCACCTCCTGATTTCATTGCTTCCTAAATGTCATTCTCTTTTTTAGTTAACCAGTTATTGTCTTAGGTGGTCAAAGCTTTACAGCCTCAGCTTCAGTGTCAGCCATTCTAATGCATTTTCAGAATTTGTTTATTTATTTATTTATTTATTTTTATGTTTGACTGGTGTGATCTCCTTGCAATCTAATGGACACTTGCAAGTCATCTCCAGGAGGGCAGTTTTGTGTTCTCACATCTGTACATGGCGACTGGAAAGACCATGGATGTGACTCTGTGGGCCTCCATTGGTCAAGTCAGGCCTTCATTTTTTAACACGCTTTCTAGATTTATAAGAGCTTTTCTTTCAGAAAGCAGTTGTTCTCTAATTTTTTAGTTGCCATCACCGTCTGGAGTGAATATAGAGCCACAACAGAGGAAATCTGCCACTGCTTCTGCTTTTTCCGTTTCTATATCTCCGAAGCAATTTGACCAGATAAAATGATCTAATTTTTTTTATACTGAGAATTCATATATGCTGTTTACCTTGTTTTTCTTATCAATATTGGTTATTATGGTTGTCTCATAACTTGGTTTTCCCTCAGTGTTTAGAGTAAGAAATTGTTTTCTAAGAGTATTCTAAGATGACGGTTACCTATTATGTATTATAGTGCTGGTTATAAGTTCCCTGCTGGAGCATTTGTGCCAGGCTTCTGTGACAAATGGGTGAAATGTTGACAAATACACAGTTTATAAAATATTTCCCCATTAAAATTATATATTGAGCCTGTTTATGATATCTAGTTTGATTTTCTCTATTCTGACATCTCTGAAATTATAGACAAGGACAGAAATAAGAGATATGAGGTGGAAAGGGGGCAGGAAGCTTAATCACTGTGGCATGAAGAGAGGGAAGTTTGGATCATCAATGATTTCTATTGTAATATTTGGTACCAGGGGTTTAAAGTAAAGAAAAAAAATTACATACTGAACTATTGAGAAATGATTTTGAGGTATATTCAGATAACTGTAACGTTCAGCTAGCAGGAAGAGCCTGGTTATGTTCTATGTACACTGCGCTGTGCATCTGTTTTACCCATTAAGTGGGTAGCTGTTATCCCAAATCCAGCTAGGTGACAATTGTACAAGTGTTTCAAACATATCCCTATGTTCCTACAGACTTGAATATTTAAAGCTGTACCCAAGGTGAGGATCACAACAGCTTTCTTAGAGCAACATCTTTAAGTAAATGAGAGTTTAGATTTTTATGGGCTCAATTAGTCCTCAGAAGTATGAACCCATCTCTTAAAATAGAAAGATAAGTTGAAGATAAGCTAGATAAAAGGGAACATTTTCAAGAATAGAACCTGAATTATTCATCCTGTAAGTTTTTAAGGAATATCAGGCTTCCCAAAGAGTTCATCTCTCGAAGAGACCTTGAGGAAATATATACACACATATACATATGTGTTTGTGTTGTGTGTGTGTTTAAAAAAGTAAAAAAAAATAAAAATAAAAGTGCAATGACTTTTCAATCTTCTTAGCTATAATAGCAGTGGAAAAAAATTAAAACCCCAAAGTAGAATGAGGGAGGTGGTAGGGCGGATCTGGAAGGGGAACACATGTATACCAATGGCGATTCATGTCAATGTATGACAAAACAGACACAATAATTCAAAGGAAATTAAAAAATAGAATCAAAAATGTCTACTTACTTATTGAATATATATAAAGCAGAAATACTTCAAAATGTATTTTCTTGGCTGCATAAAATACAGGAGGACTCTTTTATATCAATCCTTTCTTTCCTTTTAATAAATATCTACCAATTTGGAAGTTTTTGTCCAGACTTAATGACAAAAAAGGACAGATATACTGTTTGCATAACAGAAAATATTTATACCAAGCTTAAATGTTGGGATTATTTCCAACTCTGTCCTCCATTTCATCAGGAAATATCCAGAGTTTTGAGGGCACAACCACACCAAGATCTTGTGTCCCTGAACCAGAAATTGAGACTTGAAACTCATTTTCTGACATATTGATGATCAAGCTTTAAATCGAGCACATTATTTCCTTTCTTGTTATTAGCAGTCCCTTCTTAAGTCTCAAAAATATTGAGAGAGAGAGAAAGAGAGAGAGAGAGAGAGAGAGAGAGAGAGAGAGAGAGAGAGAGAGAGGACAGTACAGACCACTTCATGTTACAAGAGTAATTTTAATCAAAGAAGTTAGAAAATGCCGAAACAAAGGAAAATAATCCAGCAATATAGAATAATAATGATTTACCCTTTAAGCAAATCAAGGAACTTCAGTTCCTCTTCAAAGGCCATAGATAACATTCTGAGCAATATACCGCGTGAACATTTAGAGAACCTAAAGCCCAAACCAGGCTGAAATTTAAGTACATAGACCATCAAGTATTTGGATCCAGATAGTCAATGATGTTGACCCTCAATATCCTCAGTAACAGGCCATCAGTAAAATGTCTAAAAACTGTTCACACATCTCATGACCCATCCTCACTCTGCCATTAAAATCCTCTCCCTGAAAGTATTAGGGAACTCCGGGTCTTTTAAAAACCAGCTATTAGGACACCTTGCTTGGTCCTACAATGAAAACTACACTCGCTTTCACTGAAACTCTAAGTCAGTTGATTGACTTTATTGCACAGAAGTGAGCAGACCCAAGTTTGGCTTCATGAGAGTACTGAATATTAACAATGTGTGTATAAAAGGGATAAATCACTTTTATTATGGAACCAAGTAGATTTGTTGATGTGATTATTCTGTGTAAAAATTCTTTAGGAGTGGGATATTGTAGGTTTCCTATTTTTGGTTACTATTTATGTAAGCAGCCTGTATTATACGTTGATACAGAAGTAAACATTGGTCAAACATTACTCTTCAACCGCTAGGACACCAGTGACTTTGTGATGTCAGAGCTACCCTTCAATTGCTAGGAGACCAGGGACTTTATGATGTCACAGCTTTTTCACTTTGAGAACCACTGTGAAGGTCTAAAGAGTTTATCTCCTTAGGCCAGCCAAGCAGCAGTAATATCAGACTAACAGGAAAGTATCTGAAGACAGATTTCTCTGAGATGGCACATATTTCTTCAGAAATTCAAGATGTGCCTCCTAAAGATGAATCAACTGGTTCAGAAACCTCCACTAGATCTTTTTTGTGATACCACATGTACTGGGGACTTGGTTTTGAGATCTATGATTGAAGAGTATGCTTTTCAGGCTGTGTTAGAGGAAGTTGGGATGAAAAACCCACCTTACACATTTTCTGTCTCTGAAACATACAAATTGAATGATTTTCCTCCACTCGCTTTTCCTCAAAAATTATGGAATTTAGTTGAAAGTGATCAGTTTGAATCTATTTGGTGGGATAGGAGTGGCACTTCTATACTGATCAATGAAGAACTCTTCAAGAAAGAAGTCTTGGGAAGAAAGCCACCTTTCAGAATATTTGAAACTGATAGTATGAAAAGTTTCATTCGACAGCTTAACCTTCATGGGTTTAGCAAAAAACAACAACCTTTTCAAAGATCTACTTCACTACCTGATTTTTTGGAAGAAGAAAACAATGTCCCTGTTTTGAGTAAGGTATTCCAAAATTTTTACTTATTGACAGTATGTAAGATTAAATTTTGTGACCTAGAAAGCATGTTCACATGTGTCGATAAAACTGAATTTAAAATTTAGATAGGAAAATTTTGAAAATGTTTTATTTTTCAAAAATGAGAACTACTGCACTTTCAAGTATTTGATATTTAACAAAATTTCCTAGCAACTTGAAACTGTATCCATGTCCTGGAGCTTCTTTAAGTGGTATTTACTGTATATATACAACGTAGTTTTAGTTGAGGACCATATTTTATTCTAACATGTAAGCTTTTGAAACTACTAACAAAGATGTTTTATTTGATGCTATTTCATTATTAAAAGAATAAATTTTTATGTTTAGCTTTGCTAGTCAGTTTTACCTTGGTTTATAAAGAAAATGAATAATTGTATCTTTTGTTTTTAGTTACAGTTTTACTGCAATCCTAATTTCAAAAGAGGCTACCCACAACTTTTATTAAAAATCAAGAGAAAAGTTAGGATTAACAAGGTATCTCCAGTGTTTCCATTAGTTCAAGATAACCAGAAGAAGCATGTTGAAGTAAGGGCCAACAAAGAAGATTGTGACACTGGTTATCTTCCTGAAGCTAGTGGAGAGAGTGCATTTTCAGCCTCCACAAGTTCAAGTGTGCCTTTCATACAGAAGCCCTATACCAGCCAGACATTCATTAATACAAGTGCCCTATTTCCATGTGACTTTCCTTCCTCATCATCAATATCAGTTCAAAAAACAGAACAGAGTGTGGTAGATCAACCTGCTGTTTCAAACCAGTTGAGCATGATTAATTGGCATTCACTTAGCAACTACTCTAAGGTAAATGACCACATTGAGGATTTTACTACTACAACTACACCTGCTTCTCAGAACTACGTCATCCCTCCATTACAGAGCAGTTCCTTTGGACTGATGGTGGAGCCTTCTAAATTTCAAGTCATCTCAGCCCATGACAGTCCTTTTCCTACCCTGCAACAAACTGCCAACTCATGGTCCCCAGTTCCAAGGATCACTGGTACATCTACCCCTTCTCTTTCAAGTCATCTCATCAACAATCTCCATTATAGGAAAACCATGATAATTAAAACTGATGTATCAAATAAGTTTCAGATTATGGATCTTAATGAAGATTAAAATGTACCTTGGGGGATGTCGACAAATACCTACAATTCATGTATTTGAACAATAAAATTCCATGTTAATCTTCATAGTTTCATTTTCTACTTCGGAACAAGCGTAAATTGGGGCTTCCTTTCAATTTCAGGCTGTTTTTCTGCACTCTTTTATAAACTTTTTAGTTCAAGAAAACATCATCATGCATCCTAGGTAAATGACACATAATCTGTTTTTTTGTAAGCAAGACAATGCGAACAAAGGGAAAAAAGAACAGAAGGGGAAATTCTGAAATCATCCCTGCTGAAATGAGGTGCTGTCTAAAGTAGGATGTAACGGGTGAAGGCAAAGATGCAAATGAAATAAAAAAGTGCAAATACTCGGTAGATACTTGAGTGCATTCACAATTACATTATATGCTATTAGTTATCATTGGAGGCTTATTTGGTTAGACAGCAATTTGTCTTCATTATAGAAATTCATAATTGTAAATATAGATATTGTAGCATGGACAAAATTATTATCACCTTTGTGTCATCAAAGTGATACCAAAGATAACCTTACATAATCATTGACTGGTCCGTGGTCAGCACAAGATAGGTGTTTTACAAGTGGTATCGCATAAGGTCATTTTTACACTGCTATCCTTAAGACATGCCTTTATCTCCTGCCACTTGGATTCCAACCTATATTTCTTAAAGCATATTTAGGTGTTGCTAATCTGTAGCCACAGAGACAGAAGAAATCCCTTGGGGGTGATTTCAATACCTAATCGTGCTTAACAAGTTCCTTGAAGATATGATATCTGTTTTCTCTAGTAGGTTCATTAGATTTCTGTTACAGTGTGCTTCTGGATCTACAATCCTCAAAATGAATTTCAGTCACGAAAAACCCCATCTCAAAACTTTGTCTCAATTCTTTCCTGGGGTTGGAAGCAATCTCTGTCTGCCCTCCTACAAAGGTGAGCACAGATTTCAGGTATTCAACGTGTTTTAGGTCTACTCTCTTTTCTTTGTGTATCTTTCAGATCACCTGAAAGTTAGAGCCTGCAAATGACATATTTTAGTACTTATTGAATTATCAATAAAGAAATGTAATAGGCAATCAAATGTTATATGCATTACTCAATGCATCCTACAACCTCTACTATTATCATAATTAACCTTTCCTATTTACTGAACATTATTTGCAAGTTGACAAATATTTATTATATTTACATGA
This sequence comes from Antilocapra americana, assembly GCA_007570785.1. Classification (NCBI taxonomy): domain Eukaryota; kingdom Metazoa; phylum Chordata; class Mammalia; order Artiodactyla; family Antilocapridae; genus Antilocapra; species Antilocapra americana. The sequence goes on from ML660253.1 coordinate 68,296, forward strand.
GTGGCAAGTGTCAGGATGCAAATTATAAAATGATTGCTGCTACCCTGAAGTTTATAGTCTATAAGCACCCATAGTAAGGATGTTGTTTCAGGCCCCACTTCCCTGACATTCAGTTGTATTAATAGACATATGTTTTCATTTTAATCATCTAGAAAATTCATGGTGTAAGCAGGGGTCTAAGTCAATGGCTGATCCCTGAAAGAGGTCACAGGTCACAATACTTATGAACACTACCTAGAAATCCTGGCAATCTCAACTTTGTGACCATTCCTTTAGATGACGGTTGTAACATCAAGATATGTCCCTGTTTTTGTATGGTAATATGCATAGGACAACACCAAGTTATGCTCACTATTATCATTATTGTTGTTGTTTGTTTGTTAATGGATGGGGAAATCTGTGCAAATTTTTTGTAGATAAGGGAATTACTCACACAGCATACTCTATTTCTTTGCCAAATTTTTTCATTAAATCTATATTACCATGCATTAGAGCAGTAAGAATTTGGGAGCTATCATAAGATTTATTGTTATTGGTATCCTTAGTTATTATTTGAAGCCCGAAGTCCAATGGCTTTGTTTTAGTTTTCAGGAATCTTTCTATGTTGTCAGATTTGCATGCCTTGATCAATATCTCCTTAAAGTTGATTACATGTTCTCTTTCATTGCCATGTACTGATTATTTCTGCTCACTTCCTTTTACCTTCTTTTCATGTCCTGATTTAAGTGCTAGGTCCTTCTCAAAAAGAACAGGATTAATCTGCTTAGTCCTGTGTGATCACTTGGAAAAGACATGGATAATGACATTCATTATATCACGTAGAAAGCTACTCTCTTTGTTCCCTCCTGAAAATGTAGTATTAAATGGTGCCTCAATTACCCTAATAAGGGAAGCCTAGTTACATGATACATTATGTTAGTGATCAATTTCCATAATGTTTTAACATATCAGTATCTGTAATTTTAAAAGCTTATAGAGAAAATAACTCAATACATTAAGGATACATTGCACATGAATTCAATTTTGTTTCCGTTATTTACTGATTTAATATTTGGTGTCTAAAAGACTAAAAGTGAAAACAAAAAATTAAGTGGACTCTATGGGAGAGAACAAGGGTGGAATGACATGGGAAAATGACCTTGAAACTTGTAAATAATAGTACGTGAAATGAATCACCAACCCAGGTTTGATGCATGATACAGGGTGCTCAGGGCAGGTGCACCAGGAGGACCCTGAGGGACAGAATTGGTAGGGAGGAGGTAGGGTTCTTATGGAAAGGGAACACATATAACTCATTCCAGATACATGTCAATATATGGCAACATCAACTTAATAATGTAAAGAAAAAAATCTTTTCCTGAATTTGTTGCAATAAAAAATAAAACAAAATAAAATAAATAACACAGGAATAAAAATGAAGTGAAATAAAGGAGAAGATTGGGGGAAAAGCTTAAAAAAATGATGGGAGGAAGTCAGAGGATGAAATTGGATACTTAATATATAACAAGCAAATGTGTAAATGCAGAGCCTAAAGAGATCAATATGACTTCAGTATTGTTACCCTACCACATTATTTTCATTTTAGCAAAGCACAGAATACTCTTATATGCAAAATATTCTAAAATCACATGGGATACAAAACAAAGGTTTCTATTTTAAAATTTTCTGATTCAAAATGTCACTGGAGAGAAATCATTCAACTACAAAATAGCTTCCAACATTAATCCTAGAAAGAAATAAACGAGAAACACTGTGAAGTTCATAGGAGTCCTTAAGTGAGGCCTTAGGGTTTATTTTCCTTTTTAAATTGTGTTTGGAGCATATATTTGTGTCTGTGCTCGTGTGTGTGTGGATCAGATTAAGAATGTGCTTGTGAGTGTATGACTGCATTCTCTTTTGGCCTTTTATGCTAGATATTTAAGGTGAAGAAACGGTTCATTCAAAACTACAAAGAGGCACAAACAAAAAGCCCATTCAAAAGTCTGCTTTCTCTTTCCAAAGTGAGTTTCAAAGGTTGAAAGCATTTTGATAATAACCAAGCTACTTCATCCAGATATAGTTAAAATCTATGGTACTCTCTCAATCAGCCCATCAGAAGTTGATTGGGACTTTAGATGTCTTCTTTGTCTGGCAATAACAAAACACACACTCTCTAACATGGCAGAATCAGAAAAGGCTAATAGATGCCTGAAGTTTCAAGCTGGCCTTCCTTTAATCGTAATATGACCCCCCCTATAGGAGGCTGCATACTCATCCATAGTGAAGAACATTAGTAGGAATCCAAAGAAACCAAGGATAAAATCTGGAATTCTGTTCCCATATGTTTGAAGTGCCCTTTCCCTTTCCCAATATATCAGACCGACAGTTCAAATAGAAGGAAGTTATAAGATAGCTCATATTCTTCTTACATAGTACCTTAAATGTCCAACCCCACCACACTGCTAAGATGCGTATTATACAGGTCTTCTGTTATCAACTCTGTGTGACAATTATCATATAAGAAACTTATGAATGTTAGTGATGGTTTGATAGTGCAAATCTATAAAGCCAAAAGTGTTGAGATCTGATTCAAAGAGGAATACTGTATACTTCCTGTATTCAGTTTTGCGGGGCTTTCCGATGCATTCACACACTTCCACAATCCTCAACCTTCATCTGAGGACAAATACTGGGACATTAAGAGAAGAGGAATCGTCTATTCACAGAGAAGGCAGGGGCAGAGTCAAACTGGATCCAGACTCCTACCTACATGTAGGCTCATCCTGCTTACATCATTGTAAGCATTCCAAAGGGTGACTAGGATAGTAAAGCCAAACATACTTCTCTCGAGATTACAGAGTTTGATTGAGAAGCTGTCAGGGTGTTTACCACTCACCCTATTCTTATCATCACAAACCATGCCTATTAACACATCAGAAGCTGGGCAGCTCTAGCAGATATTTAGAGACAATGCCTGCTTCTGCCTAAGACGAATGTAGTAGACCAAATTGACATGCAGGATAATGATTTCATCACAGCATACCACACAGCTCTGCAGTTCTCCTTCTCTGGAAAGGTCTCAAAAGACATTATGAGAAGTACATTTTGAGGGACAAAAAGAAAGAAACTTACAAGAGCTGTGTTCTTTTTGTCATAGGTACAATGAGAGAGTTAACATGCTATCTGAACCAGCTTCCAAGCACTGCCAATACCAATTTTTTGTAGTTCTGACACTCATCAGAGAAGGCAATGGCAACCCACTCCAGTGTTCTTGCCTGGAGAATCCTATGCAAAGACAGAGCCTGATGGGCTGCCATCTACAGGGTGTCACAGATTTGGAAACAATTGAAAGAACTTAGAAGCAGCAACAGCAGTCACTCTTTCTGAATAAATCTTTGTATCTCCATGTGCAGCAAGAACCCCAGGCTCTCCTGCCCTTCAAATCACCCAGAATTTTTTAAGACACATGGCTTTGAAGTCAATGATGCTTTGCAGCCTTTTCAACCTCTGACTTCCCCTTCCCCTTTGGCCCTCAGTCTCCCCCAGTATCAGTTTATTCTCAGTGATTTTGCTCTTGGCCTCAGGGGGGCAGTATATTGGCTCTTCACCTTCAGCGTCAGTCCTTCCGTGAATCATCAGAGTTTATTTCCTTCCAGCATTAATAGTTTCAACGCCATGCTCATCATGGAACTCTCACTTTCCTCCTCAGTCCCACTGTTTCAAAACATAGACCTTGTTGTACTCAATTCTTGATGTTCTGCTCACTCCTTCATATGTTACTCCTGAAAATCAACTTTGACTATTCGTATATTTTTCAGTAAATGCTCAGCTTATTAATAAGTTGTCTAAATTAGTCATAACTTTTCATCCTTAATGCAGGGATTTCCCTCAGTGATATCAGAGGTCAAGAAAATGAAAACTTTCACTGAGTCAATTGTATCTGACTACTAGATATCAAAATGTTGGGACCAGCTTCCATGACCTTGTTTTTTCTGTTTGATTGTTTTCTTATTGGGTTTTAATCCAGCTTTTCCCTTCCTCTTCATCAGAGATTGCTTCAGTTCCTACTATTTCTCAGTGATTTGTATGTTGTCATCTTTTAACTAAGGTCATTCATACTTCTTGCAGTCATTTTGTTTCCAGCTTCAGATTCTTTCAGCAAGTTGCTTCCCATGATGTACTCTGCACAGAAGTCAAATATGCTGGGGGACAATGTATAGCTTTGATGAATTTCCTTCTCTACTTTGTATCATTCATCATTTCTTGTCCAATTCCCTGTTGTGCCTTGACCTACAAGCACGGTGTGGTGGTTTTATGTTTGTATCTCTCAAAGAAGCTTCCACAATTTGTTGTGATCCACACAGTCTAAGGGCTTCCCTAGTGGTTCAGATGGTAAAGCATCTGCCTGCAATGGGGGAGACCCAGGTTAAATCCCTTGGTCTGAAAGATCCCCTGAAGAAGGAAATGATAGACTACAGTCCATGGGGTCATAAACAGTCTAACGAGAATGGATGCTTTCACATGCAGTCTAACCCATTAAAAGGCAATAAAAGAGATGAAGATAACTGCATGAGATTCTCTTTCTTTTTATATGATCCAAACTGCAACTAACGTTTACAAGGAAACACAAAAATACAGTATACTAATGCATATATATGGAATTTTAAAAGATGGTAACGATCAGAGGGGTCCCCTTGGGTAGGAGGTGGCAACCTGCTTCAGTGTTCTTGTCTGGAGGATTCCATGGACAGAGGGGCCTGGCGGGTTGCAGTCCATGGGGTTGCAAAGTGTCGGATATGACTGAATACACACACACACACACACACACACACACACACACACACACACACACA
>ML660253.1:73137-87394 GCA_007570785.1 Antilocapra americana
CACACACACACACACACACACACACACACACACACACACACACACACTTCCATTAGATGAACGTATCCCTATGCATTTGGAAAGACTACTTTGGACACAGAGAATCAAGTTTGCCTTTTAACATTACCAAAGTTATCTTTGTGTCAGCATAGATTTTAGCAGTATTAAGAGGTTAAAAACTAGACCTGGGGAAGACAGTTTCATACTGGCTAGAGTAGAGGGAAAAGGAAGAAAGAAAAAGGGAAGACAGGAAAGAAAAGGAGAATGAAAGCAAGAAGGGAAACAAACTTACTCAAGCTCAGAAGAGAGTCATCTGAACACAGAGCAGTCCAATAGGCCCATGCCCACTTGAGAAAAGACAACTGCATGGGTATGCTTTTGCTTAAGGTTCTCCTGTAGATCAGCACATACCATCTAAGGTCTGTAAGAATCCAAGGTGTACACAATCAAGATCAAGTGGTTCTCAAAAAGCAAAAATTTGCAGTAAAATGAGATTGCGGTTTGTCACTCAGTTGTGTCTGACTCTTTGCGACTCAGTGAACTGTGGCTCGCCAGGCTCCTCTTTCCATGGGGTTCTCTGGGCAGGGATGCTGGAGTGGGTTGCCATTTCCTCCTCCAGGGGATCTTCCCAACCCAGGGATCAAGCCCAGGTCTCCTGTATTGCAGGCAGAAAACAAGACTAATACAGAAAAAACAATAGGTACTTAAAGAACAAGTAGAAACTGACTATGATGCAGGAGGCTCAAAATAATGGTCTCATTTGTCCAGTAAGAACAGTGTGCTTTGTATGCTTTTAAAAATTGTCTGTTATGTATTTTAGTGCAAATTTACTTATTTACTAAAGGTTCATTAATTGAATTGAATAACACTTTTGTTTTTTTAAAAATCATTCTAAGAAACCCAAAACTTTGGGGGTGACAAATCCCAGAAAATTATTAGTGGTCCAAAGCTGGGAGACCTGAGCCTATAACATGACCTTTCCCAGAAGTTCCAGTTCACAGGGTTGACAGTGAACAGAAGCGCTGAACAAACCCAAAACATCAAGAGTCTTAGCACTGAACATGAGGGATTGCAGACAGGACAAAGAGAGCAAAATGGATGCTATCCCTTCTAACAGAAGCAAACACCATTAAATAGTCTTGACCAAAACAAAATAAACAACAACAACAAAAATTCTGAATCTAACCAAGTCTTTAGATACATTTCCAATTTTTAGGAAATACAAGAGCTGTGGAAGGAGTAAGAGGAAAACGTTACACTAAATCACAGGGATGCAATCAGCAAGATCCAGATGGAAAGACACTGACGTAAAGAAAGACATTGCTTCAATAAAAAGGTGCAAAGTGAAAAAAAAAATAAAAAGATGGTAACGAGAACCCTGCCTGGCAGACAGCAGAAGAAAGGCAGATGTATAGAGCAGTCTCATGTACTCGGTGGAAGAGGAAAAGGGTGGGATGATATGGCAGAATAACTTTGAAACATGTTAATTATCATATGTGAAATCAGTCACCAGCCCATGTGTGATGCTCAGGGCTGGTGTACCAGGATGACCCAGGGAGAGGGAATCAGGAGGAAGGAGGGAGGGAGGTTCTGGAAGGGGAACATATGTATACCCATGGCGGATTCATGTTAATGCATGCCAAAACCAACACAATAAATTAAAGGGGAAAAAATAAAAGACTAAATGACTTTTTGCACCTGCTTTTTTTGCTTGTTTGTTTGTTTGTTTTTTGTATTTTCATTTTCTCTCTTTCTCTTTCAAGCTATCATTTACCAAATATTATGTTCCTGGGCTCTTTCCATCTTCCTATGGGCTTCCCATGTAGCTCAGTTGGTAAAGCAACCGCTTGTAACGTGGAGACCAGGGCTCGTTCCCTGGGTTGGGAAGATTCCTTGGAGAAGGAAATGCCACTCAAGTAAGGTTGCCTGAAAAATTAGAAAGACATTTTGCCAGTCCAGGTCTCTGACCATTGACACCCTCTTAAAAAAGTTAAATTTTGAGTATTACCTCATTTGTTGTTTAACTGGCATGTGTAAAGGAGTTAAGGAAGTTCCCTAGGAAGAAAATCAGAAGTTCCATTTCATCAGAAAATAAGAGGACATGGAGTGCAACTCTCCCATGGAGGCATTACAAATAATACTTCTTCAAAGCAAACAGTTCCCTCAGAGCAGCTATTGGATATTAGCAGAAGACCTTGCTCAATGGAGAGGACTATATGGAAAGTAGACATAACTGGAAAGAATGGAGGGAAGATGGGAGAAGAAATATGAGAGGAATAGAAACAAACCTGTGTCTTAGTGTGGGAGATGGAGAAGCACGGAATAGACTGAGGATTCAGGCAAGTAACTTCATTAAATGTAAATTACTTTTGACTGAAAGGAAGCAAAGTGAAGAAGCTGAAGAAATACGGTCTGTTTAGAGTGAAAATAAACAGAGGATATGTGGTGTGGTCCTACATGCCCCAAGCTAAAATGCATAGTCAACCAGTGTGCATAGGGACGGGAAGATGAAACATGGTTGAGAAAGGCAACCTGGGATGGAGCTTCTTTTGACTATGTGGAGATGCAATGATGTATCTGGGACATCTGTGACATCAGAAAGAAATGCCTTTTGAGAAATTACAGTCTAACAGAGAAACAGGACCTTAGGGCTCAGTCACACTAATGAAGGGTAATCCCTCTGAATCCACCCCTCTTCCCACAGGCTAAGACCTACTATCACACATTATAACCATGACTTTTATGCACGTGGTTGCAGACACTTTGTCTATGGGATACAAAAAGAACTAGATTTCCAATGAATGAAAATATCCAGGATCTGGCAAAACTTAGAACAAGTAGGACTTATCCCATTTTACAGTCTAACCTGTCCCTACTGATGATCCAGAGTTCAGTTCTTCCCACATTAGGGTGAGCTTTCTCGAGAGGTGAAGCTGTGACCTGGTTCATGATCAGGACAGGAACACTAAACCAGGGAACCTAGGTAACATTCATTATACTTACAATGTTTTGCTATGCTGTGTGGTCGGTTCACTCTTTTTCTCATTTATAGGTTTTCATATTACTGTTGCTTGTTTGGTATTTTAAGACTCTTTAAATCATATATTTATTTTTTCCTTGTATATATCGTGTAATGTGTTTTGCTGCTTTCTGTGAATGTTATTGCTTTTTTTGGTCATTTTTATTTTAATGAAGAAATATTTATATATTAACTGTGATTTTCTGTTGTTCTTTCGGAGAGCTCTTGTCATTTTTGTCAGAGTTTTTTTTTTCATTCTTCTTCACGTGGTACTCTGATCCTATGTTTTTTAATGTCTTGCAATTTTTTTGCTTAGTTCCATTGTTGATTCTGTGTTCTTCCACATTGTGATTATTGCTTGTGTTATTTTCCTTTTTGATGGATTTGATTTTTACTATTTGTCTGTCTTCCTTTTTACATCAGTCGAATATTTTGCTTATGTGATCTTGTTTGCTTGACAAGAAGTTGGTCATATTATCTAGGGTTTCAGCAGCTTATCAAGATCATAGACTCCCAGAGAATCCCATGCTTTAGTGACTATAATTGGTGAGAGTCTCTACCAAGGCCTCCATGTGAAACAAAACCAATTCCACCCGAAAGCCTCTACTATCCAGACCTGGTGCCTACCACCACACAAATAGCAATACAAAAACACAAGCCAAATCATCTACAGATGGACTGCTTAAGTCAGACTAAACCCCTACATACCTGCAAAAGACACCACTGACGTGGTCTCCACATGAGAGAGAGAAGCATCAGCTGTGACCACAAGAATATAGTTGCCAGTCCCTCCCCCTCCAAGAACACACAAGCCACTGGACCAAACCTGACCCCTAAGCACACAGCTTGGAAGTAAGTACTACAATTCTGAACCCTGGAAAGCAAAGACACTAACATAGTTCAGTTCAGGTCAGTTCAGTGTCTCAGTCATGTCTGCCACTTTGAAAGCCCATGAATTGGAGCACACCAGGCATCTCTGTCCATCAACAACTCCCAGAGTCCACACAATCCCATGTCCATCGAGTCAGTGATGCCATTCAGCCATTTCTTCCTCGATTGTCCCCTTCTCGCCCTGCCCCCCAATCCTTCCCAGTATTAGTGTCTTTTCCAGTGGGTCAATGCTTCCCATAATGTGGCCAAAATACTGGAGTTTCAGCTTCAACATCTGTCCTTTCATGAACACCCACGACTGATCTCATTTAGGATGGACTGTTCGGATGTCCTTGAAGTCCAAGAGACTGTCAAGAGTCTTCTCCAACACCACAGTTCAAAAGCATGAACTTTTCAGCATTCAGCTTTCTTTACCGTCCAACTCTCTCTTCCATACTTGATCACTGGTAAAATAATCGCCTTGACTAGACGGATGTTTGATCGCAAAATAATGTCTATGTGTTTCATTATGCTATCTTGTTTAATTATAACTTTCCTTCCAAAGAGTAAGCGGCTTTTAATTTCATAGTAGCAATCACCATCTGCAGTGAATTTGGAGTTCCCCAAAGTAAAGTCTGACACAATTTACACTGTTTCCCCATGTATTTTCCATGAAGGAATGGGACCAGATGCCACAGTCTAAGTTTTCTGAATGTTGAGTTTTAAGCCAACATTTTCACTCTCCTCTTTTGCTTTCATCACGAGGCTTTCTAGTTACTGTTCACTTTCTGCCATAAGCGGGGTGTCCTTTGCCTATCTGAGGTTATTGATATTTCCTCCTGACAATCTTGATTCCAGTTTGTCCTTCTTCTAACCTTGCATTTCTCATGATGTACTCTGCATATAAGTCAAGTAAGCAGGGTGATAATATATAGCCTTCACATACTCTTTTTTTTATTTGGAGCTCCTCTCTTGTTCCCTGTCCACTCTAACTGTTGCTTCCTGACCTGCATACTGGTTTCTCAATAGACAGGTTAGATGGTCTGATATTTTCATCTCTTTAAGTATTTTCCACAGTTTGATGTGATTGACACTGTCAAAGGGTTTTGCATAAATAGTAAATTATATATAGATGTTTCTCTGGGACTCTCTTGCTTTTCCAATGATAAGATAAGTAAATATGAATACAGTACGGTATGTTGCAACAAACAACCAAGGTAAAAAAAAATAAAACAAAATAAAAGAGGATATAGGAATTGTCACTTAAAAAGAATTGACAGTAAAGAGTGTAAAGATGATCAAATGTCGGAGTAACTAAATGGAGACCTAGAAAATTAGTTCATTGAATATTTTCAAAAAAATATGTGCTCCTCAAACAGACCTGATGACACCAGTTGTAAAATCTATATTTGTCTTAAATTCAACTGGTAATAAGGGTAGCAATCAGTTTTGGCTAAATTTGTTTTTATTGAAAGTGTTAAACTCCTCATACTATTATGAAAGAGTGTGGTTTTGAATGAGGCATTCTATTATACATTGAATTGAGAAATAAAGTGCCACCTTTAAGGAACACACATTTTCTTTAAGTTTTCAGGCAAAGCAACATGAAAACAGTGATCTTTAATGCTAAGAGATTTGTATCACAGTGCCATCCAAGGATATGTGTGGCTTATGCCTTTAATTCTCCCAAACTCCCCCAAAGCTATGATCAAAGCCACATATAGGAAAGGCAAAGGAATGTGCATCATCAGCTCATCCAAAATCTGGCTGTCAGATCTTCCATTCTTGAGATAGGATCATGGTCAGTTCACTTTGTTTTCGTCAACAACTATCAAAACAGATATCATTTCATATTCTGAACAGAAAGGTCTGACGTTTGACATGAACGATTGAAGGTCCTGGTTGGGAGGAAGGGTTTCCCATGCAGGCTGCTTATTCTCTCTGGGAGCCTTCTAGCGAGCAGCATGCAATCTGCTTCTCCAATCAGTGTCCTGTTTCAGCAGAAGAAGCGGCTGTCACTTCTCTGTTCCCTGGTGTTATCAAGATCCCCATACTATGCCCAGCAATCTTCAAAGAGGGAGACAGGTATCCAGCACACAGCTGGCTCTCAGCCTCTTCAGTCCACCCAAATGGGGACCTGGGTCCCATAGACGATGACCCATGCAGATTCCCATCTTCCCCTATCTTTTTCTTCCAGAACATCTGGGATATTCCAGAGCACTCATTTTCAATGCCCTGAATCATGCATATGAAATCATGGATGAAGATATTTCACATGAGTTATAGACTTACATATATATTTCACCTTGGAAAATATGGGTACAGATTTTTCTACATGAAATATGACATCTTATGTTTCATGTTCTATAATCTCCCTGCATATTTTTATAAAGAATCTTGTATATTTTTCATGTGGTTAATTGTGAACACTTTTTAGTAAATGAATGTGGAATTCTGTGTATTGTACATAATGACAATTTGAGCATATATTCTCCTGCTTGAAATAGAAAACTCTATTCATTTGCTATTTGATAATCTCAAAGGGAGAAGGGAGGAGAGGGTGAGATGTATGAAGGGAGTACATGGAAATTTAAACTGCTGTATGTGAAAGACATACCCAATGTAAAATTTCTGAATGCCTCAGGTAAGTCAAACAGGGGCTCTGTATCCCTCTAGTTGGGTGGGATGAGAAAGGAGATGGGAGGGATTTTCAAGAGAGATGTGACATATGTATAAATCAGGTTAAAGTATGAAGGAACACAATATAATTCTGTAAAGCAGTTGTCCTTCAAATATAAATATGAATAAATTAGGATATTTTCTACATGAAATGTATAGTTGCATGCTGCTCATAAATGGAAATCTGGGGGCACATTTTCATCTGTGAGGCACCAAATCTGTACATTTTGCAAGTGAACTTTGAGTTATAGATTATCCTACATGAAATTTGGTATTTTTCCATATTGCAAATAAAAAACTCTGAGCACAGATTTCCTTGATTTAAATATGGAATATTCTATATTTCACAGGGAAATCTGAATGTTGCTATTCCTGCATTAAATAAGTCATTTTTGATATTTCACATTTGAAACTCTAGGCAAAGATTTACTTGCATGTGATATGGATTACATTGTATGAAAACCTGGGGAAATACCTTCCTGCATTCAGTACTGATTTATTTGTATTACATCAATGTGAGCTCAATTTTCTACATGATATATCATATTCTCTGTGCTTGACCTTTGAAAATATGCACATCAATCATTGTATGTTAATTATTAAATACTCAATAACTCACATATTAAAATATAATCATGGATTTTAAAGAAATACATTTTCAACTTTGAAATATGAAATTATATTCTATTGCATGTGTGCCGATTACCAAAATGAAATATGGAATTATGTATATTTTACAGATAATAATTTGATTGTGTATTTTTCAGCTATGTTGTTGTATGAAACTGTCTATATTTCATACACAAAGGTCTTAATGAAAATTTTCTTAAATAAAATATGTAATTTTTCATGTTTCAAATATGGAAAACTGGGAACACATATTCCTGCATGACACTTGAGCTGTCTAAATTCCACATATGAAAATACAGGTGCCAGTTTTCCAACATGAAATATCACATCCTTGATAATTCACACTTGAAATCTGTCCAACCATTTTCTACATGAAATACGAAGTACTCTATATAGCATATTTTATTTATTTTTTTATTTTGCAGAGAATAGAGCAATTCAATAAAGGCTCCTCCCTGCTCCTGAGGCCCTGGATATCCAGTATATCACACATATTAAAATATCTGCTCAACTTTTCCTATGTGAACTACTGAATGTTATGTATATCACAGACAAAGAACAAGGTGCTAACTGCTCTCACATGATATTTGGTATATTTCAGATACCAAAATCTGTGTACCTACTCTATTAACTAAAACAGGGAATTATGCATATTTCAAATATGACATCCAGGTGATAGTTTTATTCAATTAAAGATCAAATGGACATGGCAAGGGAAAGATCTGAGATTTGGAAAAGGTCAAGTTCCTCTGAAAAAGGGCAGAGACTGGGAAGAAGAAACACAGAAAGAGTCTGCTGCCCTAGAGTCTTGTTCACACATGTGAGAAGACGATAGGGGAAAGAACTGCACTAATGCTGCATACGATCATCCCATCAGCCAGCACATACCCTCCTCGAGGTTGGCACACATCGGCACCATGAGAGAGAAATGACTGACTAAGACAGACTCTCAGCATGAAACACAGGTATCATAGGAGATGGAGTGTTAGCATGGAATCAGACAAGGCACTTCCAGAGACTACATGACAGTGCAGAAAAGTGAGGAAAGCATAGGAGTGTGATGTATGTGTGTTTGTCTCTGCCAGATTTTGCCTGTGAAAGAGGGAATAGTGAGGAAGCAAGAGTGGTGGATGGTTTCCATGCAGACACCCTGGGACAGTGAGAGACAGGGATGCAGCTGTGACTGTTTCAGAGTCTACTGCTTTTCAGGTTCCAGAGTCTAGGGAGTAACTGTCACTCTGATTAATCCCTTACATGTGCCTGCTGTGAACTTCTTCCAGTCTCTGGATTTTGTATCTTGACTGTGGCAGGTAGAGGGGAAAAGATGTGTGTCTAAAACTTACAGTGTTCTGACATTGATAGAAAACCTCTGAATTTTGTGATGGTTATACTGAAGGGAATCGACACTATCAGAATTTTACAAGGTCCCTTGATTTTAAGTGTGCGTCTGGAATGTCCCCTGGGCGAACCTTTAATCAGGGTCTATGGATTGTGCACTCTGTAGGCTGGCAGGGAGGCCTGAGCTGCAGGCCATGTTACCACACCAAAGAGACAGCAGCAGAAAGAGAGCCTTAACATGTAGCATGTCAGTGAGGTCTGGGCTGAAATCAAGCACTCTTTGAGCATTTGAAAGGAGAATCATGCTTTCTCCACTAGGGAAGTCTGAGTTGAGAACCCAGGGTGGAAAGGGTTACCAAAGGGTCATCTATGCTGGGGATCCATGTGATTGGATTAGTAAACTGTAGAGCCAGTGTGAAGGGAGTCACCCTTCCCTTCTTGACCGCACATTCAATGTCTTCTCTAAGCAGAGACTCTTTGGATCCATATATACTTTTACCGGATACTGTATCAGACATAGGACTGTAACAGTCTCCTGGGGAAATGGAAACGTACAAACAGAAAGCTACCACTAGGATGAGTAAAAGCACATGGGTCAGAAGGTGTTGAGCCCTGTTGGAGACTTGGGGTGTGCATTGCTGAGCCTTTGATTAGGGCACAAAATCGACAAGGGATGATCTTGAGAGGTGCAGGCCGATAAAGTGGTGCTCCAAGTCAACTGAGTGCAAAGCACCTTGCTGTTTCTTTGTGGTTCCTGGAAAGTTACCACAGGGAATCATGCCAATGTGATTGGGCCTGTGAACCGGTTCAAGGTGATGGTAAAATAAGAGACACAGGTGCACATCAGTCAGCTTTCCTCAGTAAGTACATCCAACCCTTCCCATGTCTTTTAAGGTCAGTCCCCTTAATGAGCAAATCCCAACATTTTACAACAGTCTACAGTAATTGTAATGATAGAAGACATTGACTTGATCAACAGAGTGAAAGGAAATATCAGAAAAAAAAGAAATGAGGTGTGCTTACCATAGCCCATTATCCTCTTCAAGTATGCTTATTGTTCTGCATATGTACAAGTTTCTTTTCATTATTTTATATGCATGTGTGTTTGCTCATCTGGCAGCACAAATTTTGTATGTGAGCTCTAGGATCTGGCCTTGCTGAGAATGGAAGAATGGATATGGAAAATTTGAAAGAGCCTGTGTAAGCACATAGACCATGGGGTAGCAGAAGTGCTAACACTAGGGAAACAATCCCAGGAAATTTACCAAAGGAGCAAGATCAAAGTGGAAACATGCTGCTGCAACCAGGACCCCTGGGCAGAAAGGAGAAGCAGGGAGGAAGCACTTGGGTGTATGTTTACTTCACAGAAGACACAAAGGAGCTGGGAAGCAGAATGGGCATTATTCTGAGAAGATTTAGAGATTGTATGCACAGTCGCTGGGACCCCCACCAGTAAAGAACTGTCTGTCCCTCTCAAGTATGGAGCATTCTTTCCCCTATATGATCAGCACATGAGCACACATTGCATTTTCACGAACAGTTTGGAGACGACTGTGCTGGAGCATAAGCTGCTACTCCCTGCAAACCTCAACACTTTGAAACATCATTCCTTAAACTCTACATAGAATGCCTGGATTTCAATACTCTGGAAAGAATGGCTTCTGTTGATCCTGGAGAATCATGTGGCATTCTTGATACAACTCGCTCAAGTGTTATTAGTCATATTTAATGTCATTTTATTCAAAGAGCTGACTCACACAAGCCAAATCATCTACAGACGGTCTGCTTAAAGTCAGACTAAACCCCTACATACCTGCAAAATACACCACTGAAGTGGTCTAGACAAGAGAGAGAGAACCATCAGCTATGACTACAAGAATATAGTTGCCAGTCTTCCCCCTCCAAGGTCACTCAAAACACTGGACCATACTTGACAACTAAACACACAGATTGGGAGCAAGAACTACAACCATGCACCCTGGGAAGGAAAGACCATTAGCATAGTTCAGTTCAGGTCAATTGAGTGGCTTAGTCATGTCTGGCAATTTGCAACCCCATGAATTGCAGCACACCAGGCATCTCTGTCCATCACCTACTCCCAGGGTCCACACAAACCCATGTGCATCTAGTCAGTGATGCTATTCAGCCATCTCTTCCTCAGTTGTCCTCTTCTCATCCTGCCCCCAATCCTTCCCAAGTTGAGGGTCTTTTCCAGTGGGTCAACTCTTCCCATAATGTGACCAAAGTCCTGGAGTTTCAGGTTCAACAACTGTCCTTCCAATGAACACCCAAGACTGATCTCATTTACGATGGACTGCTTGGATGTCCTTGAAGTCCAAGAGACTGCAAAGAGTCATCTCCAACACCACAGCTCCAAAGCATGTATCCTTTGGCACTCAGCTTTCTTGACCGTCCACTCTCACTTCCATACATGATCACTGGAAAAATCATTGCCTTGATTCGATGGAGCTTTGATGGCTAAATAACGTCTATGTGTTTCAATATGCTATCTTGTTTAATCATAACTTTCCTTCCAAAGAGTAAAAGGCTTTTAATTTCATGGCTGTAATTATCACCATCTGGAGTGCTTTTGGAGTCCTCCAAAATAAAGTCTGACACAAGTTTCTGTTTCTCTGTTTCTCCACCTATTTTCGATGAAGGGATGGGACCAGATGCCACGGTCTTAGTTTTCTTAATGTTGAGTTTTAAGTCGACATTTTCACACTCCCCTTTTGCTTTCATCAAGAGGCTTTCTAACTCCTCTTCACTTTCTGCCATAAGGGTGGTGTCCTTTGTGTATCTGAGGTTATTGATATTTTCTCCTGAGAATCTTAATTCCAGCTTGTCCTTCTAACCCTGCCTTTCTCATGATATACTCTGCATATAACTCAAGTAAGCAGGGTGATAATAGACAGCCTTCACGTACACTTTTTTCTTATTTGCAGCCCCTCTGTTGTTCCATATCCACTCTAACAGTTGTTTCCTGACATTCACACAGGTTTCTCAATAGACAGGTCAGATGGTCTGATATTTTCATCTCTTTAAGTATTTTCCACAGCGTGCTGTGATTGACACTGTCAAAGGGTTTTGCATAGTCAATAAATTATATATAGATGTCTGTTCTGGGACTGTCTTGCTTTTTCATTGATAAGGTAAATAAATATGAACACAGTAAGGTATGTTGCAGCAAACAACCAAGGTGAAACAAAAAATACATAGCAAAGGAGGATATAGGAATTGCCACTGAAAAAGAATTGACAGTAATGATATAAAGATCATCAAATACTGGAGTAACTAAATGGAGACCTAGAAAATGAGTTCATCAAATACTTTCAAAATAATGTGCGGCCCTCAAACAGACCTGATGACAACACTTGTAACATCTATATTTGTCTTAAATTCAACTGGTAATAAGGGTAGCAATCAGTTTTTGCTAAATTTGTTTTTACTGAAAATGGTGAACTCCTCATACTTTTATGAAAGAGTGTGGTTTGGAATGAGGCATTCTTTAATACTTATTGAATTGACAAATACAGGGCCACCTTTAAGGAACACCCATTTAGTTAAAATTTTCAGGCAAAGCTACATGAAAACAGTGATCTTTAATGCTAAGAGATTTGTATCGCAGGGCCATCCAAGGACATGGGTGGCTTATGCCTTTAAATATCCCAAACTCCCCCAAAGCTATGAGCTTTGGGGTTATCTGTCATATTTAATGTCATTTGATTCAAAGAGCTGACTCATTTGAAAAGACACTTACGTTGAGAAAAATGGAAGGCAGGAGGAGAAGTGGCAACAGACAATTAGCTTGTTAGATGCCATCACTGTCTCATGGACATGAGTTTAGTTAAACTTGAGGAATTGGTGATGGACAAGGAGGCATAGGGTGCTGCATTTCATGGGATTACAATGAGTTAGATACCGTTGACTCACAGAACTGAACTAATGGAGAGAACATTAATGCTAAGTGTTGGGCAACTGCTAATCTTATGCAGTATCTAAAGTATATAGAATAATAAATATATGTATAAGAGAAGATGTTTGTTCAAGTCCTGAAAGTTATTCCTAGGAGATTTCCTAAGGTCTTCTTCAACTGAATAACTTGTAGGAAACCCACAAGCTACTGTTGATCTTGCATTTTCCTAAGTTTGGTCACAAGACTACAACAACAACTTGATACTAAGTGTAAGCCACAATTATCATTGTCACCATCTTGTATTTCCTTTGCTTTCCACTCAGCAGCAATAGTAGTAGCAATAGTATAACTATTATTCATCAAACTCAGAGAGGACTCAGTTGTATTGTTTTTTTTTTATTACTATATCAGGGACCTAAAATTCCAAAAGTAGATCCTTTAGATGAATATAGTAATAGGGGGTGGTATAAAGTTACTGATTGAGCTTGTGACCTTATCTGTAGCTAGTCATCCTAAAGAATTAATCTGTGTTTACATATGTCTGGAAATTCGAAGTGTTACAAACAAATATGCTGAAGTGTTTCACCCTATTTTAGGCCTCTATCTATACTGGGGAGATAGTGGGAAGCGATTGTTATGAATATGTGTAATGCATAAGAATTCATGGACACCAGAGATATTATAGATGTTGATACATTAGTCTTAGTATAGAGATATTTCTGGAAGTGTGTGAAGATGAAATTGCATCCAACTTAGGCAACTGAAATATAATCAGCATTTGGCAGGAGATATTTGGAAAGAAGGAAAGTACAACTCAGAAAAAAATGAAGAACTCAGTCATGGCACAGTATAGGGAATGAATAAAACATGGAGAATAAGGATACCTGAATGACAGTTTTATGTGTGGACATGTGTAGTGGGTTGGGATGAACTATTTAAAACATCATAACATATTGTAATGAAACTCATCAGAAATTTTAAGTAGAGATATGACAATTATTTTTCTTTCATATTTCTTACTTTATTTTTTTTTTTGTTTTATTTTTTTTTTACATGATCATGTTGGTTTTGCCATACATTGACATGAATCTGCCACGGGTATACATGTGTTCCTCTTCCAGATCTCCCCTCCCACCACCCTCCCGATTCCCTGTCTCTGGGTCATCATGGTGCACCAGCCCTGAGAATCAAACCTGGGCTGGCGATTGATTTCACATGTGATGATTAACATGTTTCAATGCCGTTCTCCCATAACATCCCACCTTGACCTCTCTCATCGAGTCAAAAAGACTGTTCTATGTATCTGTGTTTATTTTGCTGTCTCGCATACAGGGCTCTCTTTACCATCTTTCTAAATTCCATATGTCTCTTTTGTTGTAAAAGTTATTCGTGAACAAACTTTGAGGACCTTAACTTTTTGAGTATCCTGAAATGCCTTATTTTCAACTTGTCCATAATTACCAGTACAAGTGAAGAGGCTGATGCTTGGAATATTCTCCACTTCTGGATATAACAGTAAGTCTAGCTTCAGGGTAAAAAATTAGTGGTATTTTCTCCACCCCTGAATATTTCTTATATGGAAATATTTGATGGATATGTGATACAACCTAGACGGAACATGATTTAGGCATCCGTAAATACAACCATCCAGCCTTAGTTCCTCATATTTCTAGCAGAATTATATGATATTTATTTATTTATTTCAATTTTACCTCACTGGAATAAGGCTCCAACAAGTCCCTCATATTTGGTATTAAATAAGCTCTAAAACTCTCTTCCTTCATTTACATCAGTCATGCAGTTCA
>ML660253.1:130447-166765 GCA_007570785.1 Antilocapra americana
ATACAATTTACTCATTTCACACACTAGTAAATAATGCTCAAAGTTCTCCAAGCCTGGTTTCAGCAATATGTGAATGTGAAATTTCAGATGATCAAGCTGATTTTACAAAAGAGAGAGGAAACAGAGATAGCATGGCTGACAGTACTGGATCATGAAAAAAGCAAGTGCATTCCAGTAAAACATCTATTTCTTCCTAATTAATTATCCTAGTGGTTTTGACTGTGTGGATCACAATAAACTGTGGGAAATTCTGAAAGAGATGGGAATAGCAGACCTTCCACCTGACCTGCCTCTTGAGAACCTGTATGTGGTTCAGAAAGCAATTGTTAGATCTTGGCATGGAACAACAGACTGTTGCCAAATAGGAAATGGAGTATGCGAAGTTTGTATATTGTCACCTTGCTTATTTAACTTATATGCAGAATATACCATGAGAAATGCTGAGCTGGAAGAAGGACAAACTGGAATCAAGATTGTCAGGAGAACTATCAGTTACCTCTGATAAGCACAAGACACCACACTTATGGCAGAAATTGAAGAACCAAAGAACTAAAGTGAAAGAGGAGAGTAAAAAGTTGGCTTAAAACTTAGTATTCAGAAAATTAAGATTTTGGCATCCGGTCCCATCACTTCCTGGCATATAGACTGGGAAACAGTGGAAACAGTGGCTGTCTTTATTTTTCTGGGCTGCACAATCACTGTATATGGTGATTGTAGCCATGAAATTAAAAGACGCTTACCCTTTGGACCAACTGAAACAGAATATTTAAAAGCAGAGACCTTACATTGCTAACAAAGTTTCCTCTAGTAAAGGCTGTGGATTTTCCAGTGGCCATGTATGGGTGTGTGAGTTCAACTATAAAGAAAGCTTAGTGCTGAATAATTGATGCCATTGAATTGTGGCACTGGAGAAGCCTCTTTAGAATCACTTGGATAGCACAGAGTTCCAACCAGTCCATCCGAAATGAGATCAGTCCTGGGTGTTCATTGGGAGGACTGATGTTGAAGCTGAAACTGCAATACTTTCGCCATTTGATGTGAATAACTGACACATTTGAAAACACCCAGATACTGGGAAAGTTAAAGGGCTGTAGGAGAAGGGGACGAGAGATGATGAGATGGTTGGATGATATCATGACTCAATGGGCGTGGGTTTGTGTGGACTACAAGAGTTGGTGATGTACAGGGAGGCCTGACGTGCTGACATTCATGGGTCACAAAGAGTCGGACACAAATGCGTGACTGATCTGAACTGAACTGTATTCTGCACAATCTATGTACCTATTTCTCCTGCTTTACGTGGTAAATTTTAATAAAGAATGGGACTTCTGTTTGTGTATGGTTTGAAAAATAATGGACCTCACTGTATTGTGAGGTAGGTCAGATTTCTAGATGTTTACATCTTTTCTTAATTTTTCTCTTTTTGATACATCCCAGTCTACAATATAGTAAACCTTCCTCATTCACAAGCACAGCTCTGCACTATCAGAAAGATACTCTGAATCAAATGGCTTGTAGAGTTTCCTTTAACTTGAAAGGGATGCAAGAGCATACATCAGTTTCACTTTTTTTCAGCTCTACATATCTATCTGAATGGAGTAGCACTTGACAACCCATCCAGTATTATTACCTGAAAATTTCTTTAGACAGAGAAGCCCATTGGTCTGAACTCCTTTGAGTTGCATATAGTCTGAGGAGACTGCAGATACAAAACACATCTACCTTAGGGTCTGATTTAAAAATATTCTCTTTTTTTCCTGATGGGACTTCATGTTTCTCAAACTGATTGGTTAATTTTCTTTTCTAAATTATATATGTACATCTTTTATAGACTACTGGCTGTTTCTACTTCAGAGGTTAAAAAAATATATATTTTCCTTTGAGGAGGGTGTGGTTATCCTCTTTTCCATTCATGTTTTGAAATTTATTTCCTGTTACTTGAAATAAGGATTCCTTCCTTGTCTTGGCTTAGGGGATCTGGTCCACTGTGGTATTTCTTTTACTGTTTGGAAATGCTAACCTCTAACTTCACTTTTCACTTGTCTAGAGCAATAAGGAGTAGAATGGAAAGCTCTGCATCTGAGAGCAAATTATAACCTCAAGACCTACATATATCTCTTTCTTATCTGGAAACAGACTACTTTATGACATCATCAGCTCTGTCAAAGAACTAGAGAATTTCAAGAACTTTTCTCCTATGTGTTTGTGGCTCTACTATCTGTCTTTGCTTATTGGCTATTCTTGTGTTACAAGTGAAATGGATTAGGCATTCTGTTGTATTCTTCTATTCTTTCCATAGTAGTTGTGATAATCATCTTCATATTCATTTCTACCAATCTACTAGACCTTCCCAAGGAATGTAATTGGAAGGATAAATGTCCATTTTCTGAAGGAGTTCTGGGGCATTAGTGAAGCTTTCCCAGGCCTATAACAAATTCTCATATTTCATACATCAATAAAATTGACTGAAGTTCTGAGGATGGTCACAGTGATCTCCATGAGAAATAAATAAGACTTACGAACTGAGGATCTGGATGTTCAGAGAAGGATGGAGATGCCATAAGGTAGCTAAAGGATAGCCTACATGGTGACATACCTGAAGATGTCAGAAGCAATTTGCTAGACTACTGATCACTATAGTAGAACCAAAGGGAATGTCTAATGAAATCATGTATAATCTTATAGGCCTGAGGACAATTTGAAAAGTGTGGTTTAGATAGAGTATCATGATGGATCATCACCTGGAGACAGTGTATACAATGAGAGGAGAGACGTAATTAGAGATAGCTGGAAGGGAAATGGACTTATTCATATCCATGATAAAAGAATCATTTCTTTCTGATTTCTCAGCAGAGCTTCCCCACCACACATACCACTATGTCAGTTATCCATTTCATGGCCTACTTTCCCAAGACCATTATACTTCCCATACTCCTCAGGATATTTTTTAATCTGTGCTTTTGAATTTTATCTTCCCTTACACTTACTGTACGGTCTCTGGTATGTTAGGAGAATTTACTAAATAGCGGGACATATTAAATGGCAGAAAATCATTTAGAATAACTGGTGCTTTGCAAAAGTGATAGAAAATTCCTAATACAAAGATGTAACTTCCAAGTTATTGCTATCTTCCCTCTATATAAGTAGAGAGCTAATCTAAGAGAAATAAAGAGAATCTCAGATATATAACCATATATCATTTCATAATTGAAATATGGCTAAGAGAACAGTTTATATATTGGTGTGTCCTGGATAGAGCTCAATTAAATATGCTAAGTGTTGTAACAAGTCTGAATGAGCAAGTCTGGTTTAAGTCCCAACACCTCCAAAATATTATCTCCTGAATTTCTGTACAGTGGCACTGCATTTGTTCTCATCTGGTATGTTGAAGTATGATACAAGGTGCTCAAAGCTGGTGCACTGGGATGACCTAGAGGGGTGGAATTTGGAGGGAGGTAGGAGAGGGGTTCTGGAGGGGGAACACAGGTATACTCCTGGCGCATTCATGTCAAGGTATGGCAAAACCAACACAATAATGTAAAGGAAAAAATAAATTAAAAAATGTAAAAGCTCATTGAAATTAGAGATCATATTAGATTATTAATTTTGAAATATGGGCAAGGCTTACAACCAGATCTGGAGCACCTCCCACCAACTCAAATGTCCAAATCTTGGCTCTGAAGTATGTCCATCATTCTTCACACCATCTTCCTCCATGTTATCAGCAATGTGTAGCATACTCTGACCCTTCTCCTGGAATGTTTCTTTGTTCTTGCACTCTTCATCACCTTCCACCAAAGCCTGACCATTGTCCATATTTGAACTCTCTTCTGATTGTATAGATACATTTGATAAACTGAATTTAGAGGCTACAAACACACCTTTACTGCAGCTCCTTAAGCAACTTAGAGGGGATCTTCACTGCCTTGTGGCTAAATTGAATGCTATTAGCAGTTTAAATTCTGCTGACTGGATGATCTGCAAGATGAACATTCTTTCTCTGAAACTTCAAAAAAAGATTTTAAATGACTTTGCTTTGGGTGTACATTTTCTCAACTGTGTCTTCTACCTGGCACTCTTAGTTCCGAGTATTCTTAGTAGAATCCTCCTTGGGCCTGTGGTGCTGCAGTTCAGAGTCTCTCTGTTAGGCTTAGGTAAGACGAAAGTTTGAGATGTCTGGTTGGCACAATTTTTCGAGTTGCTAGAGGACTTCAAGTCTACACTCTATCAATAATCAGAATTTGTTCCTGGTATGGCGGAAGATGTTAACAGTGAGAAAACCTGGAGTTGTGATTATTGCTGGTCATAATGGCCCTTGTTGGAGTTGAGGACCATGTGCATTTCCAAGGGTTTCAAACATTCATTTTGGACAGATTTTTGTTTCTTTTTTTTTCATTTTCTTTATTCTCAGTTATATAGTTTGGCTCTAAAATGTGGGTGTTTTGGGGTTGTACGCAATCCAGAGGTCTGGTGTTAACAGATGTGGCTGAAGATTACAAATTCTTTTTTTTTTCTTGTGAAGGTGCCTTCAATACACATGGTAAAGTTTTTTGGGGAGAGGCCCAGGTGTCTCCAACAGTTTGGAGGTTCTGCGATGCTCTCTTAAGGTGCTGTAGGTGTCCCTACAGCTATAGTATCTCAGTGTCTTGCTTAGAGAAGATTTATTGAGGCATGCTTGCCATGACATCCCAAATTTGTAGCAACGCTTTAGTCACTAGCCATTTCCTCCTATGGATTTAGAAAGAGATCTGTGGAAAGGATCAATGGAGAATACTATGCTTTCTTGATGAGGACATGCTGCCCTCCTGGTGTGCTTATTTTCTTCTACTGCTTTCTGCAAGTTATCCTCCTTCTTATATTCCTTAGGTCAACTTTGCCCATAAAATCAGAATATGTTCTAGTAAGCTGACTCTTCAAGGAAAGAATGAAAACTCTTCGAGAGCAGTAGGAATCTGTGAGGATTGTCAAATGTTACATAAGAGAGTTCTCTGCCAATTTCCTTTCGCTGAAAACCTAGGTAAGAAAAATAGGCTTCCTTTGAGGACGAAAGCCTCTTTTCAACAGAAAGTGGGTGTATTGATATGCTAGGTTTGCCATAACAACGTGCCCCATGCCAATTATTTTTAATATATGTTTTCTCAAACTTCTGGCAATCGTGTAGGCAACCGAAGGGACTGCAGCTTTATTTTCTTCTAAGACTTCTTTTCGATTATGACTAATCATTCCCTGGTTTCATGATCACATGTATTTATCATTTGATCACCTTTTCTTAAAAAGAGCCTGTCTATTCACCCAACTACTTTTAGAGTCTCTGTTTCCAATTAAGGTCCAAAGCAAATTGTACCTTACTCACATTTTGACAGCATGCAAAATGCAGAGAGTTAGGACTTCCACATATACATTTTAAGAGGAAGAAATGTATCTCATGTTATTGACTTTCTTCTTTCCACTTGTTACTACTGTATATTCATCTGTCTCCCAGAGTTCACTTCAATAATCAGGTATTCCCAACCCAGAGTGCATCTGGTTAAGAAAAACTGGGAGTCATTCCAGAGTAATACAGATGAAAACAAATTTCAAAATTTCATACCAATCTAGAAAGCATGCCCAGAAAGATATAATGAAACTAAAGCATATTTATTATGGGTAAATATTAAAGCTAATGTGATGCACATGATAAAGTATTAAAAAGTTGAAAAGAAAAAAAGTTATATTTCATATGCATTCATATACATATATATGTCTGCAGAACTAATATATGAGATATATATATATATCTCAGAGAAGATTAGTTCATCACAGATTTTCAAACTAATAAGTGGTCCTCAAATAAACCTGATGACAATACTTGTAACATCTATATTTGCCTTAACTTCAACTGGTAATAAGAGCAGCAAGCAGCTTTTGCTAAATTTGCTTTCACTGAAAATGTTAAACTCCTCATACTTTTATGAGAGAGTGTGGTTTTTGAATGAGGCATTCTCTCATACACAGAATTGAGAAATAATTTGCCACTTTTAAGGAATACGTATTTACTCAAAATATTCAGGCAAAGCAACATGAAAACAATGACTTTTAAAGTGAGGTATTTATATCACAGGGCAATGCAAGAATATGGGTGGCTTATGCCTTTAAATATCTCAAACTCCCACAAAGCTTTGAGCAAATCCAAATATAAGAAAGGCAAGACAATGTGTGTGATGAGCTGTTGCAAATATCTTGCTGTCAGATCCTCTATTCTTGAGTAGGATCATGGTATGTTCACTGTGTCTTTGTCAACAACTATCAAAACATATATCATTTCATATACTGAAAAGAAAGGTCTGACATTTGACTTTCTCTCTTCAATGGCGTGGTTGGGAGGAGGGGGTTCTCATGCAGGCTGCTTATCCTGTCTGGGGGCTTTCTAGCGAACAGCATGCAATCTGCTCCTCCAATCAGTGTCCTGTTTCAGCAGAAGAAGTGGCTGTCACTTCTCTGTTCCCTGGTGGTATCAAGACCCCCATACTCTGCCAAGCCATCTTCAAAGAGCGAGTCAGGTATACAGCACACAGATGGCTCTCAACCTCTTGAGTCCACCCAAATGGGGACCTGGGTCCCTTAGACTATGACACATGTAGGTTCACATCTTCCCCTAATTTTTCCTCCTGGAACATCTGGGATATTCTAGGGCACTCACTTTCAATGCCCTGACTCATGCATATGAAAGCATGGATGAAGATATTTTACATGAGTCATGGACTTATGTATATATCACATGTGAAAATATGGGTACAGATTTTTCTCCATGAAATGTGAAATCTAATGTTTCATGTTCAATAATCTCCCTGTTTATTTTTCTTCATGATATATAGAATCTTGTATATATTCCATATGGATAACTCTGCACATTTTTTCCTACATGAATGTGCAGTTCTGTACATTGTACATATGAAAATGTGAGCATACATTTTCCTGCTTGCAGTAGGAAACCTTATGCATTTCCTATTTGTTTATTTCAAAGGGAGAAGGCAGGAGAGGGTGAGATGTATGGAGGGACTAACTTGGAAGTTGAAATTGCTGTATGTAAAAGAGATAGCAAAAGAGAAATTTCTGTATGCCTCAGAGAACTCAAACAGGGGCTCTGTATCAATCTAGTTGGGTGAGATGAGGAAGGAGATGGGAGGGATTTTCAAGAGAAATGTAACATATATATACCTACAGCTAACTCATGTTGAAGTTTGAAGGGACACAATATAATTCTGTAAAGCAATTATCCTTCAAATAAAAAGTAAATAAATTTAATAAATGTCTTCCAACACGAAATATATAGTTATATGTTGCTCGAATATGGAAAACTGGGGGCAAATTTAAATCCATGAGACACCAAATCTGTACATTTTCCAAATGAAATTCGAATTATAGATTATCCTACATGAAAATTTGATATTTTTTATATAGCAGAGTAAAAAGTATAAGCAAATATTTCCTTGACTTAAATATGCAATATTCTGTACTTCATAGGATAATATGGGTGTTGCTATTTTTACATTAAATAAGTCCTTTATAATATTTCACACTTGGTACTCTAGGCACAGATTTTCTTGCATGCAATATGGATTACACTGTATGAAAATCTGGGAAAATATCTTCCTGCCTTCAATACTGAATTAGTGACATTATATCCATGAATATAAAAACACACTTTACTACATGGTGCATCACGTTCTCTGCACTTGACCTTTGAAAATATGTACATTCATCATTGTATGTTAATTATTAAAATCTCAATAATTCACATATTAAAATATAAGCATGGATTTTATAGGACTACACTTTCAAATGTGAAATATGATATTTTGTTATGTTGAGATGGTATGTACCGTCCCTTCGACACTCAGCAACAAAGAACTGTGTATCCCTCTCAAGTAAGGAGCATCCTTTCCCCTACCTGTCCAGGACATAAGCACACACTGCATTTTAGGTAAAGTTTTGGAGACTGACAGCACTGTTGCATAAGTAGCTGCTACCTGCAGAGACTGCCTTTTTGTGACATCATTCTTTAAACTCTTCATAGAATGCCTGGATTTCAGTACTCTGGGAAAGAAGGCTCTGTTGATCCTATTGCTGCTCCTGCACCCTCAGGATGGGTTTACAAGGTAGCCTGGTGTGTGTCCTCATCTGGATGCTGGAAGAAAACAGAACCACTTTGAAGGGGCTCTGTACAGTAAATAGTGGGCTTCAATTCTTCCGGCACCAGTGATTCAAGGGCCTTAGGGGGCTGCTGTCTCTTCATATGTTTCTGTTTACTAATGTTTGACCTTAGAGTGAATTCCATTCTTATAGAGAATTCCACTTCTAAATCTAAATATGGAATTCTCTGTAACATACTGACGTTTGGGCAAAATTTTGCTACAGGAAGGATAGAACTCAATATTTCATATATGAAAATATGCTTGTCATTTTCCTCATACCTATGAAATATTAACTTCTCTATATTTCACCTGTGAAAATGGTAACCTAAAGTTTACAAAATAAAATAGGAATTCTTTGTAATTCATATGAAAATGTTTTCCAAAATGAAATTTTAAATTCTATGTTGTACACATGTGAAAAACAAGGTGCTATCATTAATCCATGAAATATGGACTTCTGTGTATTTACCTTGAACCTCTGCCATTGATTTTAGCACATAGAAGATGGAATTTTGATTAGTTCAATATGTGATTTGGGGTGCTGATATTCCTCTATTAAACAGAATAATCTATATTTATTTCACATATGAAAATTTAGACAGAGATATAATCCATCAATATTTAATTTTCTGTATTTAATTTATGAAACTATGGGTCATGATTTTCCTACAAAATAACTTTAACTTTTCTGTATTTCACAAGAGATAAACCCAATATAGATTTTCTTAAAATAAATTGGTTTTCTCTCTATTAAAACTTTGACACTCAAGGCATGTAACTTTCTTCCTAAGAGTATGAAATTCTTATATTTCATTCAATATCTGGATGCCGAAATTATCACTTGAATTATGGAAATCCTATTATTCATATATGAAAATCAAAGATGATATTCCTAAATGAAGTATCATTTCTCTATATTTCACATATAAAAATATAGGTGCCAATCTATTTGAAAATTCAGTTCAGTTCACTCTCTCAGTCATGTCTGAATCTTTGCGGCCAGGCCTCCCTACCCACACCAATTCTCGAAGTCAAACCCAATCCATGTCCATGGAGTCAATGATGCCATACAGCCACCTCATCCTCTGCCATCCTTTTCTTGTCCTGTCCCCAATGCTTCCCAGCATTAGAGTCTTTTCCAATGATTCAGTCCTTGGCATGAGGTGGCCAAATGACTGCAGTTTCAGCCTCAACATCGTTCCTTCCAATGAACACCCAAGACTCATCTCCTTTAGGATGGGCTGGCAGGATCCCCTTACAATGCAAGGGACTTTAACGAGTCTTCTTCAACACCATAGTTCAGATGCATTAATTCTGTGGTTTTGTTGACCGTCCAACTCTCACATCCATACACGACCACTGGAAAAGCTATAGCCTTGACAAGACGGACCTCTGTTAAAGCAATATCTCTGCTTTTCAATATGTTATCTAGGTTGGTGATAACTGTCTTTGTGAGGACTAAGCGTCTTTTAAATTCAGGGTGCAGTGACCATCTGTGGCCATTTTAGAGCCCAGAAAGTGAAGTCTGACACTGTTTGCACTATTTTCCATCTATGTCCAGTGAAGTGATGGGACTAGATGCCATGATTTTGCTTTTCTGAATGATGAGCTTTGAGCCAACTTTTTCACTCTCCTTTTGCACTCTCATCAAGGGGCTTTTTAGTTCCTCTTCACTTTCTGCCATAAGGGTGGTGTCATCTGCATAGGTGAGGTCATTAATATTTCTCCCAGCAATCTTGATTTCAGTGTGTGCTTCTTTCAGGCCAGCGTTTCTCACAAGGTATGCTACATTCAAGTTAAATAAGCAGCGTGATAATATACAGCCTTGACAAACAACTTTCCCTATTTGGAACGAGTTTCTTATTCCATGCCCAGTTCTAACTGTTGCTTTCTGACCTGCATACAGGTTTCTCAGGAGACAGGTGAGATTGTCTGGTATGCCCATCACTTTAAGAATTTTCCACAGTTTATTGTGATCCACGAAATCAAAATCTTCGGCAAAGTCAATAAAGCAGAAATAGATATTTTCCTGGAACTTTCCTGCTTTATCAATGATGCAGCAGATGTTAGTAAATTGACCTCTTGTTCCTCTGCCATAGGATATTAAAAATAGGTGCAAGAATATAGAGAAGAACTGTACAAGAAAGATCATCATTGACTTAGATAAACACAATGGTGTGATCATTCACCTAGGGCCAGTCATCTTGGAATGTGAAGTCAAGGGGGCTTTAGAAAGCATCACTAAAAACAAAGCTAGTGGAGGTGATGGAATGCCAGTGAAGCTATTTGAAAACCTGAAAGATGATGCAGTGAAAGTGCTGTACTCAATATGCCAGCAAATTTGGAAAACTCAGCAGTGATCACAAGACTTGAAAAAGGCAGTTTTCATCACAATCCTAAAGAAAGGCAACGCCAAAGAATGCCCACACTACCACATAATTGCACTCATCTCACATGGTAGTAAAATAAGGTCAAAATCCTTTTAATCAGGCTTCACCAATACATGAACCATGAACTTACAGATGTTCAAACAGGTTTTAGAATAGGCAGAGGAACCAGAGATCCAATTGCCAACAATTGCTGAATCATTGAAAACCCAGGAGAGTTCCAGAGGGGGAGAAAATAAAAATCTACTTCAGCTTTAATGACTGTGCCAAAATTTTGACTCTATGGATTACAATACACTCTGGAAAATTCTAAGATATGAATATCAGATCAGTTGACCTGCCTCTTGATAAATCTGTATGAATGTCAAGAAGCATTAGAACAGGACATGGAGAAATAGACTGTTCTCAAATAGGAAAATGAGTATCTCACGGCTGCATACTGTCATCCTGCTTATTTAACTTATATGAAGAGTGCATCATGAATAATGCTGTCTGGTTGAAGCCAAACCTGGAATCAAGATTGCTCATAGAATTATCGGGAACCTCATATATACAGTTGACACCACCCTATGGTAGCAAGTGAAGAAGAACTAAAGAGCCTTTTGATGAAAGGAAAAGAAGAGAGTGAAAATATTGGTTTAAAGCTCAATATTCAGAAAACTAAGATAATTTAATGCCAAATAGATTAGGAAACTGGAAACAGTGGCAGACTTTATGTTTCTGGGCTCCAAAATCACTGTGTATGGTAACTGCTGCCATGAAATTAAAAGATGCTTACTTCATGAAAGAAAAATTATGATGAACCTTGAGTTCAGTTCAGTTCAGTTCAGTCACTCATTCATGTCTGACTCTTTCTGAGCCCATGAACCACAG
This sequence comes from Antilocapra americana, assembly GCA_007570785.1. Taxonomy (NCBI): domain Eukaryota; kingdom Metazoa; phylum Chordata; class Mammalia; order Artiodactyla; family Antilocapridae; genus Antilocapra; species Antilocapra americana. The sequence continues at coordinate 141,882 of ML660253.1, forward strand.
CATGTCAGGTCTCCGTATTCAACAGTAACTTCCAGAGTCTACGCAAACCCAGGTCCAATGAGTCTGTGATGCCATCCAGCCCTCTCATCCTGTCTTTCTTTTCTCCTCGGGCTCCCAATCCTTCTTAGGATCAGGATCTTTTCCAATAAGTCAACCCTTTGCAAGATGTGGTCAAAGTACTGGAGTTTCAGTTTCAACATAAGACTTTCCCCATAACCGAGTCTGATTTCCTTTCTGATGGACTGCTTGGATCTTCATGCAGTCCACAGGACTCTCAAGAGTTTTCTCCAACATCATAGTTCAAGAAAATCAATTCTTCGGTGCTCAGACTTTTTCACTGTTCAACTCTCACATCCATACAAGACTACTGGAGAAACCAAGCCTGGACTAGACGAAACTTTGTTGGCAAAGTAATGTCTCTGCTTTTCCATATGGTATCCAGATTGACCATAATTGTCCTTGCAATGAGTAGGCGTCTTTTGATTTCATGGCTGCAATCACCATCTGCGGTTATTGTGGAGCCCCCCGCCTCCTGCCAAATAAAGTCTGACACTTTTCCCACTGTTTCTCTATTTCTCATGAAGTGATGGGACCGTATTCCATGATCTTAGTTTTCTTAATGTTGAGCCTTAAGCCAACTTTTTGACTCTCCTCTTTCCCTTTCATCAAGGACCATTTTAGTTCCTTTACACATTCTAGACTGTCTGGCTCTAGCTGAGTGTGAGTGATCACACCATCTTTATTATCTGAGTCGTGAAGATCTTTTTTTATAAAGTTTTTCTTGTATTCTTGCTACCTCTTCTTAATATCTTCTGCTTCTGTTAGGTCCATAAAATTTCTATCTCTTTTCAAGCCCTTCTTGGCATGAAATGTTCCTCTAGTATCTCTAATATTCTTGAAGAGATCTCTAGTGTTTCCCATTCTGTTGTTTTTCTCTATTTCTTTGCATTGATCACTAAGGATGGCTTTCTTATTTCTCCTTGCTATTCTTTGGAATTCTGCATTCATATGGGAATATCTTTCCTTTCCCTTTCTCATCTTTTCACAATTACTTATAATGTCTCGGCAGACACCCTTTTTGCTTTTTTGCATTTCTTGTTTTTTGGGATAACCTTAATCTCTGTCTCCTGTACAATAACATGAGCGTCCGTCCATAGTTCATCAGGCACTCTGTCTATCAGATCTGTCCCTTAAATTCTGTTTCTCTCTTCAACTATATAATTTCGAGGGATGTGATTTAGGCCATACCTGAATGGTCTAGTGGTTTTCCCTACATTCTTCAATTTCAGCCTGAATAGGGCAATAAGGAGTTCATGATCCAAGCCACGGTCAGCTCCCAGTCTTCTTTTTGCTGACTGTATAGAGCTTCTCCATCTTTGGCTGCACAGAATATAATCAATTTGATTTTGGTGTTGACCATCAGGTGATGTCCATGTGAGTTTTCTCTTGTGTTGGCTGAAGATGGTGTTTGCTATCCAGTGCATCCTCTTGGCAAAACTCAATTCGCCTTTGCCCTGCTTCATTCTGTACTCCAAGGCCAAATTTGCCTGCTACTCCAGGTGTTACCTAACTTCCTACTTTTGCATTCCTATCCCCTGTAATGAAAAGGACATCTTTTTATGGGGTGTTTCTTCTGAAAGATCTTGTAGGTCTTCATAGAACCATTCAACTTCAGCTTCTTCAGCATTACTGATTGGGACATTGGCTTGAATTACTGAGATATTGAATGGTTTTCTTTGGAAACGAACAGAGATCATTCTGTCATTTTTAAGACTGCATGCAAGCACTGCACTTTGGACTCTTGTTGACCATGATGGCTACTCCATTTCTTCGAAGGGATTCCTGTCCACAGTAGTAGATATAATGGTCATCTGAGTTAAATTCACCCATTCCAGTCTATCTTACATCACTGATTCCTCGAATATTGACATTCACTCTTGCCATCTCCTGTTTGACCACTTCCACTAGCCTTGATTCATGGACCTAATATTCCAGGTTCCTATGCAATATTGCTCTTTATTATAAAGACCAATGACCAACCTAGACAGCATATTAAAAACCAGAGATATTCCTTTGCTAACAAATATTCATCTAGTCAAGGATAATGTTTTCTCAGTAATCATGAATAGATGTGAGATTTGGACTACAAATAAACACTCAGGACTGTATCCTATGTTTGTGCCTTTTCATGCTCTTCTTGGGGTTCTCAAGGCAAGAATACTGAAGCAGTTTGCTACTTCATTTGCCAGTGGACCACAGTCTGTCAGACCTCTCCACCATGACCCGGCCATCTTCAGTGCCCCACATGACATGGCTTAATTTCATTGAGTTAGACAAGGCTATGGTCCCTGTGCATGGTACATTGTGAGAAATGGTGAGCTGGAAGAAGCACAACCTGGAATGAACACAGCCAGGAGAAATATCAATAACCTCAGATATACAGATGATTCCCCCCTTTTGGCAAAAAGTGAAGAACTACAGGACCTCTTGATGAAAGTGAAAGAAGAGAAAAAGTTGGTTTAAAGTTGGTTTAAAGCTCCACATTCCAAGTGGTAAAATGATGGCATCTGGTCCTATCATTTCATGGATAATATATGGGGAATGAGTGGCTGATTTTCTTTTCCTGAGCTCCAAAATCACTGTGTCATTGCTTTCATTCATGAAAGTAAAAGACACTTATATCTTGGGAGGAAATTTTGACCAACAAAAGCTGCATGTTGAAAAACAGACATTTCTCCAAAGAAGACATAAAAATGGCTAACAAACACATGAAAAGGTGCTCAACTCATTATCAGAGAAGTGCAAATCAAAACCACAATGAGGTTCCACTTTACACCAGTCAGAATGGCTGCCATCCAAAAGTCTACAAGCAATTAATGCTGGAGAGGTTGTGGAGAAAAGGGAACCCTCTTACACTTTTGGTGGGAATGCAAACTAGTAGAGCCACGATGGAGAACAATGTGGAGATTCCTTAAAGGACTGAAACTAGAACTGCCATATGACCAACAAATCCCACTGCTGGGAATACAGACCGAGGAAACCAGAAATGAAAGAGTCACATTTACCCCAATGTTCATTTCCGCATTGCTTACAATAGCCAGGACATGGAAGCAACCAAGATGCCCATCAACTGACAAATGGATAAGAAAGCTGTGGTACATATATACAATGGAATATTACTCAGCATTAAAAACAAATACATTTGAATCAGTTCTACTCACGTGGACAAAACTGGAGCCTATTATTCAGAGTGAAGTATGCCAGAAGGAAAAACAAAAATGTGGTATAGTGATACATATATATGGAATTTAGAAAGATGGTGAAGAGAACCATGCATGTGGGGCAGCAAAAGAAATGCAGATGTGTAGAACAGTCTCGTGGACTCTGGAAGAGGGCAAGGGTGGGATGACATGGGAGAATGGCATTGAGTCATGTTAATTATCATATGTGAAATCAATTGCCAGCTCAGGTTTGATGCTCGAGGCTGCTACACCAAGATGACCTAGGGGGAGGGAATCGGGAAGGAGGAGGGAGGGGCCTTCTGGAGGGGGAGCATATGTATACCCACGGAAGATTCATGTCCATGTATGGCAAAAACAACACAATAAATACAAGAAAGAAAGAAAAATAGATATGTGCCTTGGTCAGCAATGTTCCATCTATTAAAGGCTATGGTTTTTCCAGTGGTTATGTATAGACAGTGGCCTATAAATAAAGCTGAGTACTGAGGAATTGCTGTTTCTGAACTGTGGTGTTGGAAAAGATTTTAAGAGTTCCTTGTACTGCAAGCAGATCCACGCAGTTCATGGTAGAGATAACTCCTTGGTTTTCACTGAGATTTCTGAGGGTGAAGCTGAAACTCCAATGTTTTGGACACCTGATGCAAATATCTGACGTGAAATAGTGAAACTCTCATAGTATAAGAAGTAAAATCTGCACCCAGAAATCCATACATGAAATAGAGAGATGTCCATATTTCAAAAGAAGGCATATAATTTTCATTAGGGGATATGGAAAATTCTATATTTCAGGTGGGAAAATCTCCTCCTGAGTGACATATGTGAAAAAGATTTGCTGCCCTTTTTCTGTTTGTCAGCCACGTCTATGTCTTTGCAACACTGTGGACAGCAGCACTCCAGGCCACCCTTCGCTTTCCTTAGATTCAAGTTTGTGGAGTCTTGTGATGCCAGCATATCTAACCATCTCAACTTCTGTTGTCCAGTTCTTCTCCTGCCATCAATCTTTCCCATATTGTAGTCAAAAATATTTTATGACAAGGCAGATCCTCAGTTTTTTCTCATGAGTTTTTACATATGTAGACAAAATATTGAAGCTTCAACATCAGTCCTTCCAATGAATATTAAGGGTGAGCTTCCTTGAGAATTGACAGTAGATCTCCTTACTGTACAAGCGACTCTCAAGAGTCACCTTCAGCAAAACAGTTCCAAAGACTCGGTTCTTTGGCACGCAACCTTGTTTATAGTTGAAATCTCACATCCATACATCAGTTCAGTTCAGTTTCTCAATTATGTCTTGCTTTGTGCAGCCCTAGCAAAAGCAAGATGCCAGGTTTTGCTGTCTATCACCAACTCCCAGAATATATAAAAACTCATGTCAGTTGAGTCTGTGATGCCATCCAACCCTCTCATCCTCTGCTGTCCCCTTCTTCTCCTGCCGTAATTCTTTTCCAGCACGGAGGGCATTTGATCGAGGCAGCTCTTTGCATTAGATGGCCAAAATAATGGAGTTTCAGCTTAAATAGTAGTCATTCCAATGAACTCTCAGGACTCCTTTAGCATAGATTATTGGGATCCCATTGAAGGGATCTCTCAAGAGTCTTCTCCAACACCACAGTTCAAAAACATCAATTCTTCAGTGCTCAGTTTTCTTTATAGTCCAAAGCTCACATCCATTCATGATTACTAGGAAAACTTTATCCTTGACTAGATGAACAGTTGTTCACAAAGTAATGTCTCTGTTTTTTTTTTTATTATGCTGTCTTGGTTGGTCATAGTTTCTCTTCCAAGAAGTAAGTATCTTTTAATTTCATGGCTGCAGTTATGATATGCAGTGATTTTGGAGTCCAAACGTAGAGAGTCTGCCATTGTTTCCAGTTTCCTCATTTATTTGCAGTGAAGTGATGATGTTAGTTTTCTGAATGTTGAGCTTTAAGCCAATATTTTCACTATCTTCTCTTAGTTTCATCAAAGGCTCTTTAGTTCTTCTTCACTTTCTGCCATAAGGGTGGTGTCACCTGCATATATGAGGTTATTGCTAATTCTATAAGCAATTTTGATTCCAGCTTGGTCTTCACCCAGGCCATCATTATTCATGCTGCACTATGCATATAAGCCAAATAGTCAGGGTTACAATATACAGCTTTGACATGCTCCTTGTCCTATTTGGGACCAGGCTATTGTTCCATGTGCTGTTCTAATTATTGCCATTGACGTTCATACAGATATCTCAAGAGGCAGGTTAAACGATCTGGTATTCACATCTCAGAATTTTCTACAGTATGTTGTGAACCACAGTGTGAAAACTTTAGCAAAGTCATTAAATCTGAATAATTGTTTTTCTGCCCCTCTGAAACTCTTTTGGGTTTTCAATGATTCTGCAGTTTTTGGCAATTTAATCTCTGGTTCCTTTGCCTTTTCTAAAGCCTGTTCGAACATGTATAAGTTCATGGTTCATGGATTGCTGAAGCCTGGCTTGGAGAATTTTTATCTTACTTTACTACCATGTGAGATGAGTGCAACTGTGTGGTAGTTTGGGCATTCTCTGACATTGCCTTTCTTTGGGATTGTGATGAAAAGTGTCCTTTGGCAGTCTTGCAGCCACTGCTGAGTTTTCCAAATTTGCTGGCATATTGATTGCAGCACTTTCACTGCATCATCTTTCAGGTTTCCCAATAGCTTGACTGGCATTTCATCACCTCCACCAGCTTTCTTTGTAGTAATGCTTTCTAGAGCCACCTTGACTTCACGTTCCGGGATGTCTGGCTCTAGGTGAGTGATCACACCATCATGTTTATCTAAGTCGAGGATGGTATTTTTTGTACAGTTCTTTAGTGTATTCTCACCAACTCTTGTTTATATCCTTTGGCAGAGGAATGAGAGATCAAATTACCAACATCCACTGCTTCATCGAAAATGAAAGGAAGTTCTAGAAAAACCGCTCTTTCTGCTTTATTCACTATGCCAATTCCTTTGACTGTGTGGATCACAATACAGTGCGAAAAATTCTTAAAGTGATGGACCAACTGACCTGTCTCTTGAGAAACCTGTCTGCAGGTCAGGAAGCAACAAGAAAAACAGACTGGTTCCAAATAGGAAAAAGCATGTCAAGGCTGTATATTGTGATTCTGTTTATTTAACTTGGATGCAGAATACATCATGAGAAATGCTGGCCTGGAAGAATCTCAAGCTGGAATCAAGACTGCTGGGTGAAATATCAGTAAACACATATATATAGATGACTCCACCCTTACACAGAAATTGACAAGGAACTACAAAGCCTCTTGATGAGAGTGAAAGAGGGGAGTGAAAATGTTGGCTTAAAGCTCAACATTCAGGAAACTAAGATCATGGCATCTGGACCCATGACTTCATGGGGCATAGATGGAGAAACAGTGGAAACAGTTTCAGACTTTATTTTTTGGGCTCTGAGATCACTGCAGAGGTGACTGCACCATGAAATTTAAAGACGTTTACTACTTGGAAGGACAATTATGACCACACGAGGTAGCATATTTAAAAGCATAGACATTACTATACCAACAAAGGTCTATCTAGTCTAGGCTATGGCTATTCAGCGGTCATGTAAGATGTGAGAGTTGGATGGCCCAGAAAGCTGAACACTGAAGAATTGACGCTTTTAAACTATAGTGTTGGAGAACTCTCTTGAGAGTCCCTTGGACAGCAAGAAGATCCAAGCCGTCCATCCTAAAGGAGATCAGTCCTGGGTGTTCATTGGAAGGACTGATGTTGAAGCTGAAATGCCAGTACTTTGGCCAAGAGTTAGCTCATTGGAAAACACTAATGCTGGGAAGGTTTGGAGACAGGTGAAGAAGGGGATGACAGAGGGTGAGATGGCTTAATGACATGACTGACTCCATGAACATGGGTTTAGGTTGAATTTGGGAAGTGGTGATAGACAGCGAGGCCTGGTCGAAAAGAGTCGATCAAGACTGAGAGAGTGAACTGAACTGAACATCCAAATAGACTTGGCACCTAGATTGTTATACGGGAAATATAGGGAAAGGATACTTCCTTTAGGAAACTTTGATTTCTATATTTGAATCATAGGAATTCCATATTTCAAGTATTTAAGTTGGCATTGAGATATCCAATGAAATATAAGAATTTTGTATTTCTTGGAAGAAAGCTACATGCATTGAGTTTCAAAGGTTAACCACAGAGAAAAGCAGCTTCTTGTAAGAAAAATCTACTTTGAGTTTATCATTTGTGAAATATAGAGAATTAAATATTTTTGTAGGAAAATCATGATAAACATTTTGCTGAATGAAATACAGAAAATTCATTATTGATAGATTACATATCTGCCTAGGTTTTTATATGTGAAATATAGATTATTAAATAGAGGGACATCAATGCCCCAAATTAAACATATGTAATATCAAAATTCCATGTTTTGTGTGCTAAAATCAAGGGCCAGATATTCCAAGGGAAGTATACAGAATTTTATATTTCATGGAGAAAAGATAGCACCTTGTTTTTCACATGTGTAAATCATAAAATGTATAATTTCATTCTGGAAAACAGGCATACAGATTTTCATATGAAATACAGTGAATTCCAAGTTTGTTTTGAAAGCTTTATGCTGTCATATTCACAGGTGAAATTTGGAGAAGTTCATATTTCATAGAGGTATATTACATGCATATATTCATATGTGAAATATTGAGTTCTATCATTCATGTAGCAAAATTCTGGCCACATGTCAGTATGTGACCGAGAATTCCATATTTAGAAATGTAATTTTCTTTAAGTAATGGAATATTTCTAAGGTCAATCATCAGTAACCAGAAACACACGAAGAGACAGCATCCCCCTAAGAGTCATAAACCACTGGTGCTGGAAGAATTGAAGCCCACTATTCACTCTACATAGCCCTTTCAAAGGGGTTCTGTTTTCTTCCAGCCTGCAGGTGAGGATACATCCCACCTTACCCTGTAACCCCATCCTGTAGGTCCAGGAACAGCAAGAGGATCAACAGAAGCCATCCTTTCCAGAGTACTGAAATCCAGGCATGCTATGCAGAGTTTAAAGAATGATGTTTCAAACTGGCAATCTCGGCAGGTAGCAGCAGCTTATGCTACAGCGTGGTCATCTCCAAAACTTCTTGCAAAGGCAATGTGTGCTCATGTGCTGGCCATAGAGGGGAAAGAATGCTCCATACTTGAAATGGACCAACAGTTCTTTACTGCTGGGTGTCCCAGAGACTGTGTATGACATCCCTAAAGTTTCTGAGAAAAATGCCCATTCTGTTTCCCAGCTCCTTTTTGTCTTTTCTGAAGTAAACATGCACCCAGGTGCTTCCTCCCTGCCTCTTCTTTCTGCCCAGGGGTCCCGACTGAAGCAGCATGTTTCCACTTAGATCTTTCTCCATTGGTAACTTTAAAAAAAATCCCTCTTGTTAGTGCTTCTGCTACCCCATGGTCTAGGTAGCTTGCACAGGCTCTTTCAACATTTCCATACCCAATCCATTCTTGGCAAGGCCAGATCGTAGAGCTCACATACACATTTGTGCTGCCAGGTGAGCATACACACACACATATAAAATACTGAAAATAAACTTGCACATGTGCAGAACTATAAGCATACTTGGAGAGGATAATGGGCTTTGTTAAGCACCTCACTTGTCTTTTTATTTTGATATTTCATTTCACTCTGTTGAGCAAGTCAATGTTTCTCTTGTTACAAATATTGTAGACTGTTGCAAAACGTTGGGATTTGCTCATTATGGGGACTGTCCTTAAAAGACATGGGAAGGCCTGGATGAAGTTACTGAGGAAACCTGAATGATGTGCACCTGTGTTCTGTATTTTACTATCACCTTGGACTGGTTCATATTCACAGTCACATTGGCAAGTTTTTGTGTGCTTCCGGAAGCACAGAGAAAGAGCAAGGGGCTTTGTATGCAGTTGACTTGGAGCGCCACTTAATAGGCCTGCACCTCTCAAGATCATTCCTTGTCAATTTTGTGCCCTAATCACAGGCTCAGCGAAACACACCCTATCCCCCAGCTGAGCCCAACACCTTCTGACCCATGTGCTTTTGCTCATCCGAATGGTTGGTCCAAAGAGTAAGCGTCTTTTAATTTCATGGCTGCAATCACCATATACAGTGATTGTGCAGCCCAGAAAAATAAAGACAACTGTGTCCTCTGTTTCCCACTCTATATGCCAGGAAGTGATGGGACCGGACGTCATAATCTTAGTTTTCTAAATATTAAGTTTTAAGCCAACTTTTCATACACCTCTTTCACTTTAGTTCTTTAGTTCTTCAATTTTGCCATAAGGGTGGTGTCTTGTGCATATCAGAGGTAATTGATAGTTCTCCTGACAATCTTGATTCCAGCTTGTCCTTCTTCCAGCTCAGCATTTCTCATGGTATATTCTGCATATAAGTTAAATAAGCAAGGTGATAATATACAATCTTAGCATATTCCTTTTCCTATTTGGCACCAGTCTGTTGTTCCATGCCAAGTTCTAACAACTGTTTCCTGAACCACATACATGTTTCTCAAGAGGCAGGTCGGGTGAAGGGTCTGCCATTCCCATCTCTTTCAGAATTTTCCACAGTTTATTGTGATCCACACAGTCAAAACCACTGTGATAATTAATTAGGCAGAAATAGATGTTTTACTGGGATGCACTTGCAGTTTTGATGATCCAGGACTGTCAGCCATGCTATCTCGGTTTCCAGTCTCTTTTCTAAAATCAGCTTGAACATCTGAAATTTCACATTCACATATTCCTGAAGCCAGGCTTGGAGAACTTTGAGCATTATTTGCTAGTGTGTGAAATGAGTAAATTGTATGGTAGTTTGAGCATTCTTTGGCATTGTCTTTCTTCGGGATATCCAATCCTGTGACTACTTCTGAAATTTCCAAATTTGCAGGCATATTAAGTGCAGCGTTTTCACTGCATCATCAGGATTTGAAATAGCTCAATTGGACTTCCATCACCACCACTAACTTTGTCTGTATTGATGCTTCCTAAGGCTCACTTGACTTCACATTCCAAAGTGTCTGGCCCTAGGTGAATGGTCATACCATCCTGATTATCTGGGTCATGGAGATAACTTTCTGTACTGTTCTTATTTGTATTCTTGCCACCTTTTCTCGATACCTTCCACTTCTGTTAGGTCTATACCATTTCTGTGCTTAACTGGACCCATCTTTTCATGAACTGTACTTTGGTATCTCTAATTTTCTTGTAAAGAATACAAGTCTTTTTCATTCTATGGTTTCCCATATATCTCAGTATTGATTGCTGAAGAATGCTTTTTTTTTCTTTCCTTGCTATACTTTGTAATTTTGCATTCAAAGGGTACAGTCTGTCCTTTTCTTTCATTTTTCTTCTTCTAGCAGCTATTTGGGAGACCTCCTCAGATAGTCACTTTGCTTTCTTGCATTTATTTTTCTTTGGGATGGTCTTGAATGCTGTCTCCTGTACGATGCCATCATGATTCTCAGTCTAGGTTCACCAGGCAATGTATCCGATCTAATCCCTTAAATCTATTTCTCATTTCTACTGTGGAATCGTAAGGAAATTGATTTAGGTCATTCGTGAATGGTCTGTTGGTTTTCTCCACTCTTTTCAATTTCAGAGTGCAGAGATAAACACAAATCTCTGCGTTAAACCCTTTCAATTATCTAGGTTTCCAGTATTTCTGTTGTTTTTTGCTTTCATTTTTCTCCATCTCATCTCCTGGAAACTCCTAGTAACTCCAATGATACCTCAGATCTTATGTTTCTTTGTGTTTAAACTAAACAGGCCCATGAGGTAGTGGCACTGATTCTCCCTCAGGCGTCCAAAAATCAGTCAATTATTCCAGTGTTTATGATATTAACTAGATATACTCGAAATCATGTATTGGAAAGTCCCAAATGGGCTCATAAAGCACTGGTATACCCAACAAATTTCTGAGTAGGAACTCTTACCATATAGCCCTCCAGAAAATGATTTGCAACAAGATGAATGAGAACTATGCAGAATGGTAGTAATTTTACCTACCTCCATTGTATGAAATAAACGTTGGTGCTGATTGGAAGAGAGGCTGGGCCTGTGTCTAAAAGCATCAATGTCCTTGAGAAAGTCCTGCAGGCCTGGCTAGAGTCAAATTCAAGCAATGTACAGTTGAAGAAAATAAATATGCACTATAGTATGCTACTGGAAATATGAGGAAATATGGCTGCTGCAGTCACGCAGTCGTTAGGGAGTTTCACTAAGACAAAGTTAGTGGAGGTGATGAAGTTCTTGTTGAGAATTTTCAAATCCTAAGAAATGATGTTGTCAAAGTGCTGCACTCAATATGCCAGCAAATTTGGATAGCTAGGCAGGGGCCACAGGACCGGAAAATGTTGTTTTTCTTTCCTTCCTGAGGAAAGGCAAAGCCAGAGACTGCTCAACTTACCACACAACCGCACTCACCACACACCCTAGCAAAGTAATATTCAAAATTCTCCAAACTAGCCATTTACATTACGTAAACTGTCAAATTCCAGATGTCCAAGCAGGATTTCAAAAAAGCAGAGGAATCAGAGATCAAGTTGCCAACATCTCTTGAGTCACTGACCAAGCAGGAGAGTTCCAGAAAGAAAAAATCATCTACCTCTGCCTTATCGAAAATGTCAAAGCTTTTGACTGTGTGGATATCAACAAACTGCGAAAAATTCTTCAAGAGATGGCAAAAGCAACCCTCTGTCCTTCATCCTGAGACATCTGTATGTATGATATGAAGCAACTGTTAGAACTGAACACGAAACAACAGACTGCTTCCAAATAGGGAAAGTGGTATGTCAAAATCTGTAGATTGTCACCTAGTTAATTCAACTCATACCCAGAGTATGTCATGGGAAATGTCGGCCTGGATGAAGCACAATCTGAGACAAAGATTGCCAGGATAAATACCAACAACCACAGACATGCCTATGACACCACCTTCACGGCAGAATGTCAAGAATACCTAAAGAGCCTATTGATGAAAGTGAAAGAGGAGAGTGAAAAAGTTGGCTGAAAACTCATCACTCACGGCATTTGTTTCCACCAATTCATGGCCAACAGATGGGAAAACAATGGACACTCTGAGGGAATTTATATTTTGTTGGGCCCCAAAATCACTGCAGACTGTGACTGCAGCCATGAAATTAAAAGACACTTGCTCTTAGGAAAAGAAGTTTTGACCAACCTAGATAGCATATTCAAAAACAGAGACATCGTTTTGCCAATAATTGTCCATCTATACAAAGCTATTTTTTTCCCACTAGTCATGTATGGATGTGTGATTTGGACTATAACGAAAGCTGAATGCCAAAGAACTGTTGCTGTCCAACCGTGGTGTCGGAGGTGACCCTTGAGAGTCCCTCCGGCTACAGGTAGACCCAATCACTATATCCTGGAAGATATCTGGCCTGCATATTCATTTGTTAGATTGATGCTGAAGCTGAAACTCCAATATTTTAGCTACCTGATGTGAATAACTGACACATTTGAATGTATTCTGATGCTGGGAGTAATTGATTATGTCAAGAGAAGCCGATAGCAGTGGATGAGATGGTTGGATGGCATCATTGACTTGATACACATGGTTTTGAGTAAACTCTGTGTATTGGTGATGGACATGGAGGACTGGCACGTGGCAGACCATGAGGTCAGAAAGTGCAGGTGTCACCTGAACAACTGAACTGTCTATCTGGTGTAGGTGAAGGAAGAGAGTTTTAGAGCTGGCTTAAAACCAAGTATGATCAACCCATTCAGGGGCTTGTTGGAGGGAAATTCCTGCTCTGTAAAGTTGTAGAAAAGAAATACATAATGTATTTCCTACTAGAAATGTGAGGTATTATGACTGGAGATTCTGTTTTTCCAGGACGGCTCCATTGTGTTTCCTCTTTAGTCCTATCACCTACTCCATCACTTATCCTAGGCCTGCAAGAAGTATTCAGGGGAGGGATGGTTACCAGAGTAAATACCACTTGTTTGCTTCCCTGAAGCTACAGCTACTATAATATCCAGCAGTACGAACCGACCAAGTGTCAGTCTCTTCTACTTGTTCTGATAATTCCAGACAAGTTGTAAATATGATATTCCAAGTCTCCAAAGCAGAGAGAGTTCTGAACGTTTGTTTCTTAATAACTTTCCTCCACTGAAGAGACACCAGAAACTATCATAATCCCGCTTAATATTCCTGATTACTTTCTCAACCTATATTCTCTGATGTTTTACATATTTTTTTATTTTATTTTATTTTTTTATTGTTATTGCCATACAATATCATGATATCATCATGGGTTTACATATGCTCCCCCTCCAGAACCCCCCTCCCTCCTCCCTCCCCAGGAAATCTCGATGCACCAGTCCCGAGCATCAATCCTGGGCTGGCGATTGATTAAACATATGATAATTAACATGTTTCAATGCCATTCTCCCATATCTTCCCACCCCTTACCTCATCCTCAGAGTCCACGAGTCTATTCTATACATCTGCATTCCCTTTTCTGTCTCACATGTTGGGTTCTCATTACAGCCTTTCTAAATTCCATATATATGTGTTAATATACTGTATTGTTGTTTTTGCTTCTGGCTTACTTCACTCTGGACATCTTTATTCCCAACCCACAGCACATGTCGACAGATAAACTGCCTTTCAAGTATCTTTAAACTCCATGTCTATTCTTTCCCTCTTCTGTGCCTTGACAATGTTCTTCCTTTTTTTCTGAGTTGTCCTCCCCTTTTTATCCAACGTCTTCTGCCAAATCCTGACTGCTATTTAAATTCCTAACTCAGATGTCTTTTCATATTCAAAGCTTCCAGAAACATCCAGATGCTGAGAAAAATGTATCAGCATCTAAATTCCGTCTGGTGTCTATGAATTCATATGTATTACACACATTCTTTACAGTAATTTTCTACTAACACCTCTGTATAGATTAAGGCTTATAATAACATGAAAAATTACAGCATATTTATTTATAGCACTTTGAAATTCCAGATCTAGTTTAACATAGATTGGCTGTATATGATGTTTAGCCACAGATAGGGGCACACGTCTAATCAGTAATTATATACCACTTCTCTTTAATATAGTCATCAAAAAAATCTACTTCTAGATTTTAAACGCCCTAGAATACTATGAGAAAAGTGTTCCATATCTGAGTTCAATCAATTGTAGTTATGCTACTTCTACTACTACTGATGAGCAGAACACAAAGTAAATAAGGATAACAATGACAATGATAATAGTGGCTTACAAATAGTATCAGGATTCGGAGTGTAGTCCCATGCCCAGCCTTAGGGAAATGCAAGCCTTACAGTAGCTTGTGAGTTTTCTGTAATTTCCTCAGGTGGACATTATCTGAAGAAACCTCCTAGGAATCATGTGCTGGACTGGAACAAACAACTTCCCTTGGAAGTCTTTTTCTTCACATATACATAGAATATTGAGTTAGATGGGCAGTTGCCAAACCCTAAGCTTTAATCTTTTTATCCCGCAAATGACATTGAATACAAGTGATATGATTTAAGCTGTATGAATTGAAATATGGAAAGAATGCGGGCCTGCAAAGCTCTGTCTTCTAATTCTTCTTCTGTCAGCAAGCTTCATAATCAAGATTTGACCTGGAGCCTCTAGGTTATTTCATATTTAAATATTTTCTTTACCAAAAACTTGGCTATTCTGCTCCTTGGAAGACTTCTTACACTTATGTTTCAAGTTCTATGCACTTCCCTTTGTAATAGGGCCTGCATTTTAAAGAAGATTGACCTTATCACCTGGATTAGTTGTATCAGCCATTAGGGACCCTTCAATAGGACAACTGTGTCCAAAACATTGGACTTTGAGCAAGGTGGTCAGTCAGTGGAATACATGGTATCCTCATTGTCATTGAAGTACATGCTACACTCGGAGTAGCTATATCTCAAGTTATTTCATTATGAAGTAAATGGCTACCAATTCCTATATTCTTGCCTGGAAAATTCTGAAAGCTTGTTGCTGAACCATGAAAAGATGCCAAGTTTCTTGGCCTCAGAAGGAGAAGAGTTCAATCGGGGCCAGAGACGAGGCTTGATCTCTCAGAGATTCTGTGCAATAGACTTTTATTAAAGTATAAAAGGAATAAAGTTTCTGACACAGATATCAGAAGGGGACAGAAAGAATATCTCCTTACTAGTGTTAGCAAAGGAGTCACATACTCTCCATTTAATTATTACAATAAATCCAAAGAACGTCTGGAGGTTGGAGAGACCTCATTAGACCTACTCCCATAATTTATATTTTAAGATAACAGGATTAAACAGGAGTTTTTTTTTTTTTTCCCAGAGACTGTCCTCAAACAAGTTACACTATTGTATAATCCTAAGAAATGTAGAGGGTGGAGAAAAGATTTGTCCTTTCTTCCTGCATGAAAACTCCATTCTCTTCTCTCCTTAGGGACCCCTGGACTTCTTATCAATCTGCCTAGGTAACGACTTTCTCAATTCCATGGACAGAGGAGACTGGTAGGCCAAGTTCCATGAGATGGCAAAGTATTGGACACCACTGAGCAACTAACACCTTCCCACTCTGGTAGGTAGTATGTGTGCATGGGTTGCCTCGCGGAAACTTCCAGTGGTCCAAAGGTCAGAGAAAACAGCTGATTCAGGCAGATAGTAAGTAAGAAGAGCAATACTAAAAACATTGTCCAGTGTGCACTCTGTGGAGATTGCAGTAGAATATAGTTCTTTTGTAATACAACAACCTGAACCCGTTCATTAGACATCCTTCTACTCTAAAAGTTCTGATCACTTATACTTTTAACAATTAACTATTCTGAAAAGTTGATTTCTACTGTGATCTGTTGGTTATTCAGATGTGTGTGGTTTAGTCTCCATATGTTGAGATTATTATATTTTTTTCTGCAGTTAACATCTAATTTTACTTCACTGTGATGGAAAAGATGCTTAACGTTTTTATTTCTCTTTTTGAATTTACAAAGGCTTGTATTATGTGTCAGGATGTGATCTATCCTGGAGGATGTTCCATGCGCACTTGAGAGAAGGCTATTCCATTCCTACTGAGTATATTCCTTACATATACCAATTACCTATAACTGGTCCATTGTATGATTTACAAGCACCTCAATATGAAAGGCAAAGATATCCAAGTAGGAAAGGGGAACTTAACTATAAAACAATTATAATCGGGAATGTTAGTAGCCCATTCACACCTTTAGATGCAACAACCGAAGAGACTATTAGCAAATAATGTGGTTTTGTATGGTATCTGCATTTACATTTACTGTAGTGCCTCTGGCAAGGCAGGAGGAAATACCATAAAGTTGGCCATATTTAGTGGCAGGAAGTTATCTAGCACAATTGATAGAGACAGAAAATAGATAGAAATGCCCTAGTAAAATGATGTGAGTTCCAAGATAGTGCTATCTTCCTTTTTATAAGTCAAGAAGTACTCACCAAGTGAAATCCCAGATATGAAGTTGCATCAACTCATAACTGGAATATGCCTAAAAGAACAGTATGCATGCATATAAGTGAGTCCTGGCTTGACTCACTTATAGCAAAGCTCTTATTAGCGAAGTACTCTATTAGACATGTTCTAACACTTAGCAAAATTTATTGAACTTGAACCATCTTTATTTCTTTTCACAGCATTACTTTAAAGTCTAATTTACCTGATATGAGTATTGCTACTACTGCTTTCTTTTGGTCCCTATTCCAAGGGAATGTCTTTTTCCAGCCATGAGCTTTCAGTCGATATGTGTCCCTAGGCTTCCAGTGGGTCTCTTGTAGACAATATATATAGGGGTATTGTTTTTGTATTCAATCAGCCAATTTTTGTGTTTTGGTTGGGGGATACAACCTGTTTATTTTTAAGGGAACTATTAATAAGTATGATTCCATTGTCATTTACTTTATTGCTTTGGGTTTGAGATTATACACCCTATCCCTGTTTCCTGTCTTAGGAAGACCTTTAAGCGTTTGTTAGAGTGCAGGTTTGGTGTTACTGAATTCTGTTAGCTTTTGCTTATAGCAAAGCTTATGCTTTCTCCTTCAAATTTGAATGAGAACTAGTAATTGGGGCAGTAGATTATTTTCTTCTATGACTTTAAGTATAAGCTGCCATTCCCTTCTGTCCTGAAGCATTCTATTGAGAGATCAGCTGTTATCCTTATGAGAATCTCCTTGCATGTTATTTGTTGTTTCTCCCTTGCTACTTTTAATATTTGTTCTTTGTGTTTGGTCTTTGCTAATTTGATTAATATGTGTCTTGGGGTGTGTTGCCTTGGATTCATCCTGCTTGGGGCTCTCTGGTTTCTCGGACTTGAGTGATTATTACCTTTCTCATTGTAGGGAAGTTTTCCACTGCTATCTCCTCAAGTATTTTCTGATGGTCTTTCTTTTTGTCTTCTTATTCTGGAACTCCTATGATTCAAATGTTGGTGTGTTTAACATTTTCCCAGAAGTCCTCTGAGATTGTCCTCACTTCTTGCAATTCTTCGTTCGTTTTTCCTCTGTGTTTCATTTATTTCTACCATTCTCTCTTCTACCTCACTTATCCTATCTTCTACATCTGTTATTCTTCAGTTAGTTCCCTCCAGGGTGTTTTTGATCTCATTTATTTCATTATTCATTGCATTTTGATTCTTTCCTTTCTTCTGAGTATTTGTTAAACCTTTCTTGCATCTTCTCAATCCCTGTCTCCAGGTTATTTAACTGTAACTCCGATTTGTTTTCAAGATTTTACATCAGTTTCACTAACATTATTCGGAATGCTTTATCAGGTCGATTTCCTATCTCCTCTTTTGTATGGGTTGGAGGGCATTTATCCTGATCCTTTTCCTGCTGGTTATTTCTCTGCCTTTTCATCTTGTTTATGTTGCTGTGTTACCTCTTTATTGTGGAGGTTCCTCTCTGTAGGTGGGGTTGGATGGGAGGGTTATCAAAGCTTCCTGTTTGGGAAAGCTTGTGTTGGTGTTCTGGTGGGTGCCTCTGGATTTCTTCTCTCTGACGAGCAGTGAAGTGTCCAGTAAAGAGTTTAGAGCTGTCAGTGGGCTTGTTGTAACTTTGGGAAGCCTATGTATGGAAGAGGTAGACTATGTTCCTCTGTTGCTGCAGAATGTGCATTCTATATATTACTCTGGAACTTGTTGGCGCTTAGGTGGTGCTTGGTTTTGGTGTCAGTATGGAGGTGTTTGATGAGCTCCTCTCAGTTAATTAACTTCTGGATTCAGGAGTTCTCTCATATTCTCAGGATTTGGGCTTCGATTTCCTCTCTCTGGTTTTCCACCTTATTCTTACTGAAGATTCAGGACTCTTCCATTTACACCGTACCTATTGTAGAATATCTAGTTTAGTGATGAAATGTTTCTGCATAGTGAGAGACATCCCGAGAGGTACACAAAGTTACATGGAGTGGAGAAGAGTGAGGAGGGAGACAGAGGTGACCAGAAGGAGAATAGAGGAGTCAAGTAGTGAGAGAGTGAGCTGGTTAGTGATCACTTCCCTATGTGCCCTCAACAGTCTCAATCCCTCAGAGTTGTTCACAGAGCTATACCAAAAAGAGAAGACTGAGGAATAAGACAAAGGTGGCCAGGTGGAGAAAGAGGGAATCAGATGGAGAGAGAGAGATAGAAACAGTAATCAGTTCTCTGAGTGTTCTTTACAACTCATAACACTAGAGAGATTCACGGAGTTGGGTAGAGAAGAAAAGAGGAGCAGGTTTATTGAAATGACCTAATGGGGAAAAGGGATAGTCAAAAACGGAGAGAGAGCATTTGAGCCAGTGACCTCTCTCCCAAATAAAAATGTGTACTGAAGGTTAGATTCGTAGAGATAAAAAGTTGATAACAAATCCTAAAAAGCAAAGATTAAAAATCAAGAGAAAAGATTAGATTTTCAAAAATACAATGACAAAAATTAAGAAAAATTAAAAAGGAAAAAAGCGGAGAAAAAAATTACAAGTGAACAACAGCAAGAAAAAACTGAGTCACTGGAATGCCTCCATATATTTATGAAGCTTAATTAAAAAATAGGCTCCCTTTTTATTTTTTGACCAGGTAATAGTTGGTTGTAAAAATGAATATTGAAGGAGTGATAGAGGACTTATAATTTAAAAATATAAAACAAATTAAAGAAGCAAAAATGTTTTAAAAATTTAAAAGATGATCATACGAAAATTTTATCTAGAGCTTTCTCTCGAGCTGTTATGTACAGTGAGGGGTCAGTTCATTTTTAAATAGTTCCTTGTCCAGCTTATACTTTTCAAGATCTACGGGCTCCTTTCTACATAGTTGGTGCTAACTGCAGGAATTTAATCTGTTACTCTTGTCCATTCCAAAGTCATTCCCTCTGATTATTTTAGCATCTTCTGTTTGATGGTCTCTTCAGTGTCTATTTCCACCCTGACACAAAGAGGGACGTGGTAGCCACATTTTTAGGCTCACTTGTTCAGTCATGCTGTGAGGAGGGAGGAATAATACAAACAGATATTACTGGCGTGCATGCACAGTGATTCATTCACTCTGGGTTTTCTCAAACTCACTCCCTGGGTGCTTTCCCTGCCCACATTGCTCAGACTCTCCAGCCTCCCCAGGATCAGCCTGAGGCAGGCCTGCTAGGGCTGCCTGAACTTTCCAGGTCTGAGCCACCTGATGTGATTGGGGGCTGCGTCTTCTCCCCTCCTCCATCCAAGCCACTCGTTTTTCTTGGTGTGAAGCTGGGCGCACCTTCTCAGGTGTGTGGAAATCTGATGTCTGGAGGCATCAGTCCAGGATCCCAAGAAGTCTTGGTTAGCAATTAATTCTGCCCATGGTTTGTTATTGGTTTCCTCGCTGAGGCTGCCATTGCACCTGCCGGTCTCCGGCGGAGGCTGGGCCAGTCCGCAGCACACATCCAACCAGCTCCATGCAGCAGACTAGTTCTGAGCATCCTTTTGTTCTGTGCACGGGTCTGGCGGTGGCTCCTCGCGGGAATGCTATTCCGCAGTCTAGGTTGCCATCTCTAGCTAGTTGCTTTGGGCCTCCCTCGGAGGTTCAGTCCCAGCCTTCACCCAAAGCTGCACAGCCGCCTCCCTGAGCAGCCTGCGCTTTCTTATGGTGATGGAGCACCTAGGCCGCCACTCCACTGGGAGATGCAGTTAAGTATATAATCTGTGGGGCTTAATTATTTATTGATATTCACTCCCATTTATTTTGCCTTCTGAGACTCACCACAGTTCTGCCAGGGAGAATGTATCCTGATGTTCGGATCCTCTCTCTCTTTTAAGACACCCTTCCCTGGATGGACATCCATCCCTACCTCTTTTGCCTCTCTTATTAGTTTTTTATATTTTGGCCTACCTTCTTTCAAGGGCAACGGCCTGCCTTTCTGGGTGCCTGATGTCCTCTGCCAGCATTCAGAACTTGTTTTGTGGAGTTTGCTCAGCTTTTAAATGTTTCTTTGGTATATTTCTTGGAGAGAAAGTGGTGTCCCCTTCCTATTCCTCCACCATTTTAGTATCTTCTCTAGGTTTTTACCTTCAATTTGTTTACGTGGTGTATTATATTAATTTATTTGTTGATATTAAAGTATCCTTGCATCCCTTGGATAAAGCTCATTTAGTCATGATATATGACCTTTTAAATATATTGTTGGATTCGTGTTTGTTAGGATTTCATTAAAGATTTTTGCATCTAGGTTTATCAATGTTATTGGCCTGTAGTTTGTTGTTGTTGTTGTTGTTGTTGTTATTTTTATGTGGCATCTATATCTGGTTTTGGCATTAGGGTTATGGTAGCCTCATAGAATGAGTTTGGAAGTTTACCTTTCTCTGCAATTTTCTTGATGAGTTTGAGCAGGATAGGTGTTAGCTCATCTCCAAATTATTGGTAGAATTTTGATGCAAAGCCATCTGGTTCTGGGCTTTTGTATACTGGACGATTTCTGATTAGAGCTTTGATATACATCCTTGTTATAGTCTGTTAAGATTTTTTTATCTCTTCTGGATTCAGATTTGGAAAGTTTTACTTTTCTGAAAAGTTGTCCATTTCTTCCAAGTTGTCCATTTGATTGACATATAGTAGATGTCAGTAGTCTCATGGTATCCTTTCTATGTCTGTGCTGTCTCTTGTGAGGTCTCCATTTTCATTTCTAATTTTCTTGGTTTGATTCTTCTCCTTTTTTCCCCTGACAACTCTGGCTAGTGGTTTGTCAGTTTTATTTATTTTCTCAGAAAATCAGCTTTTAGTTTTCTTGATTTCTGCCATGGTCTCTTTTGGTTCTTTGCATTCATTTCTGCCATAATTTTTATAAATTCTTTTCATCTACTAGTCCTTGGGTTCTTCTTTCCTTCCTTTTCTAGTTGCTTTAGGTGTAGATTTAGGTGGTTTATTTGATTTTTCTTGTTCCTTGAATGTAATCCTGTGTGGCTATGAACCTTCTTCTTAGTACTGCTTTTACAACATCTCATAGGATTTGGGTTGTTGTGTTTTCATTTTCATTTCTTTCTATGCATATTTTGATTTATTTTTTTTATTTCATCTGTGATTTGTTGGATATTCAGAAGCGTGCTATTTAGGTTTAACATCCATATGATAAAATTTTTGATAGCTCTGTTTCCCCCTTTTTAATTACCACCAAGTATTTCTTCATTGAGTTCAGAAAAGATGCTTTGAATTATTTCATTTTTTTAAATTTACCATGGCAAGATTTATGGCCAAGGATGGGATTTAACTTGGATGTGCCTAGAGTTCAGAAGATCAAAGACAGAGAAATCCATAATTCCTATAAGAAAATCTATGTTGAAGTTTTCACTTTTGAAGTATGGAAATTGAATATTTCATGTAGGAAGATCATACTCTACATATTCCTGAATGAAATATAGAACATTCATTACTTGACAGATTAAAACTCCACCTTGATTTTCATATGTGAAATGAAATAAGAAGTTTTCCATATTTAGTAGAGGCAAATTAGTTTCCCAACTTCCATATGTGAAGTGATCACACTTCCATTTTTGCATGCTGGAATCTATGGCCAGATGCGCTAAAGGGAAATATACAAAACGCAACATTTCTTGGAGAAAATATACCGCCTAGTTTTTCACATGTGTATAATATTAAATTCCTGATTTTATATGGAAAAGCATGCAAGTAAATTTTCCAGGAAATATAGAGTTTTCCATATTTATTTCAGAAAGATTGTGCTAAAATTTTCACTGTTGAAAGATGGTGTATTTATTATTTCAAAAAGGAAAATTACAGGAATGTATTCACATGTGAAATATTGAGTTATGTGCTTCATGAAGCAAAATTGAGAAACATTTTAATATTTAACATTCAGAGAATTCCATATTTAGTAATGGAATTCTCTCTTTATTTTTTTGTTTTAAATTAAATTTTAATTATATGCAAATATGTCATCTCATAAAAATGTTGAAATATTTCTCTTTTTTTTTTAAATGTGGTTTTTGTAAAAACAAGAAAAAGAAACATCCTATTGATATGTTCTTTTTTTTCTCCCTTTTATGGTTTTTGCCATACAATGCCATGATATCACAATGGGTTTACCTATGCTCTCCTCCAGAAACCCCTCCCTCCTCCCTCCCTCAGGAAAAACTCGATGCACAAGGCCCGAGAATCAATCCTGGGCTGGCGATTGATTAGACATATGATAATTAACATGTTTCAGTGCCATTCTCCCATATCATCCCAGCCTTTACCTCACCCACAGAGTCCACGAGTCTATTCTATACATCTGTTTTCCTTTTGCTGTCTCGCATGTTGGGTTCTCGTTACTGTCTTTCTAAGTTCCATATATGTGTGTTAATATACTGCATTGTTGTTTTTGCTTCTGGCTTACTTCCCTCTGGATAATAGGCTCCAGTTCGGTCCATCTGAGTAGAATTGATTCAAATGAATTTTTTTCATGCTGAGTAATATTCCATTGTATATATGTACCACTGTTTTCTTATCCATTCGTCAGTCGATGGGCATCTAGGTTGCTTCCATGTCCTGGCTATTGTAAAGAATGCAGCGATGAACATTGGGGTACACGTGGCTCTTTCAATTCTGGTTTCCTTGGTGTATATGCCCAGCAGTCGGATTTCTGGGTCATATGGCAGGACTATTTGCAGCTTTTTAAGGAACCTCCACACTGTTTTCCATAGTGGCTGTACTAATTTGCATTTCCACTAACAGTGTAGGAGAGTTCTCCTTTCTCCACATCCTCTGCAGCATTTATTGCTTGTAGACTTTTGGATTACAGCCATTCTGACTGGTGTAAAATGATACCTCATTGTGGTTTTGATTTGCATTTCTCTAATAATCAGTGATGCTGAACATCTTTTCATGTGTTTGTTAGCCATTTTTATGTTTTCTTTGGAAAAATGTCTGTTAAGCTCTTTGGCCCACTTTTTGATTGGGTCGTTTATTTTTCTAGAATGGAGCTGCAGGAGTTGTTTAATATTTTTGAGACTAATTGTTTGTCCATTGCTTCATTGGCTATTATTTTGTCCCATTCTGAAGGCTGTCTTTTCACCTTGTTTATAATTTCCTTTGTTTTGCAGAAGCTTTTAATTTTAAATAGGTCTCATTTGTTTATTTGTTTTTTTATTTCCAGTATTCTGGGAGGTGGGTTCTCTCTTTAGAGAGAAATTTTTCAAATGAAACATTCCTAAATGTGGATATACAAAGGGAGAGCATCCTAATAAGGCCCGTAACTCACCAGTGCCCGAAGAATTAAAGTCTGCTATTTACTATGCAGAGGTCCTTTCAAAGTGATTCTGCATTCTTCCAGACTCCAGGTGAGAACACATCCAAGCCTATCATGTTATCATAACATTTGGGTCCAGGAGCAGTGAGAGGATCAACCTAAGCCATCATATTTCAAGCTGGCAATTTCTTCAGGTAGCACCTGCTTACTCTATGGTGAAAAACTTCTCCCAAAGCTTAGGGAAAAGGCAACCTGTGCTCATATGCCTGCTGATGTAGGGGAAAGGACTTGGGAAGGAAAGAAATCACTCTCTTGCTGCGTATTTAAGGGACTGTGCATATTATCTCTAATGTTTGTGAGATTAAGCCAATTCTGCTTGCCATATCCTTTTCATCTTCCCTGAAGCAAACATGACCACAGGTGCTTCCTTCCTGTCTCTTCTTTCTGCTAGGGGATTCAGGTTCCAGCAACATGTGTCCACTTACACCTTGCTCCTTAGGTAACTAACTTGGGCATGTTTCCCAAAATTAGAGTCTCTGCTATCCTCATGGACTATGTTGCTTACACAAACTCCTTTACATTATCAGTATCCATTCTCCTCTCCACCTGGTAAGGCCATATATAGAGTTCACACACACACACACACACACACAGACACACACACACACACAGACACACACATACATTTGTGCTACTGTGTAAATAGTCACACAGAGACACAGATACACACACACACACACACACACACACACACACACACACAAACACACACACACACCTCTAAAAACCTGAAAGGAACCTTGGACCTGTGCAGAACTATACTCATGAAAGTCCGGGATAATGGTTTCTGGTAAACATCAATCATTTTTTTATGTTCCCCAAGTTACTTTCTTTCACTCATTTTTGATCAAATCAATGTACTCTACACGTGTGACTACTGTGAAATATTCCAGAT
>ML660253.1:171765-193234 GCA_007570785.1 Antilocapra americana
AAACAAAAACACAATATACTAATGTATATATATATGGGATTTAGAAAGACAGTAATGATATCCTTGTATGCGAGACAGCAAAAGAAATGCAGATGTATAGAACCGTCTGTTGGACTCTATGGGAGAGGGCAAGGGTGGGATGATATGAGAGAATGACATTGAAACATGTTGATTATCATATGTGAAATCAGTCGCCAGCCCAGGTTTGAATCACAGGGCTGGTGTACCAGGATGACCCAGAGAGAGGGAATCAGGAGGGACATGGGAGGGGCGTTCTGGAAGGGGAGCATATGTATAGACATGGCAGAGTCATGTCAATTTATGGCAAAACCAACATGATAATGTAAGAAATAAATTAATAAATTAATTTAATAATGTTAAAAAAAGGAGAAAATATTTGGGTGGGCAACTCAACAAAAGAAAAAGAAGAGAGAGAGAGAGATCTCAGAAGAAAATAATGATGCAGATTCTTTGATTACTTACATGTTCCCAAAATGGCTGTGATAGCATTTATTGAACCAATCTGGCATGAGGCACATTATTTTGGAACTTCGAACAAAGCAAAACACACATTTTCTGTTGAAAGCAGGCTTTCAGCCTCAAAACAGTCCCCCTTTTCTTACCTAGGTTTTCAGGGAAAGGGCCCTGATAAAGTACTTTCTTATCTGTCTGTCAATTGACAATCCTCATAGATTCCTTACAGTTCCTTATAGGTTTTACCCTTTCTTTAGAGATTCAGCTGTGATAGAACATATTCTGATTTCATGGGTAAAGTCAACCTAGGAAACAGAAGAAGGAGTATAACCTGCAAGAAGTGGTAGAAGAAAACTCCAGGAAGGCAGCATGACCTCATCAAATACATACAGCATTCTACCTCGTTCTTTCCCAAAGAGCTCTTTTTAATTCCATAGGAGGAAAAGGATGGTGACCAAATCATTGCTGCCAATTGCTTTACTGAGGGGACAAATTTGGGATGTCATGACATCCATGCCTCCATAAACCTTCCCTAAACTTGAGACTAGGCTACAATAGCCATAGGGCCACAATGAGAGAGCATCACAAACCCTCCAAAATGGTGGAAGTCCCTAGGCATGTTCTCACAACATATTGCCAGGTGTATAGGTGGCACCTTCTCAAGAGTGGAATGGATTTGTAGTCTATGGCCACAGCTCTTATGCCCAGTCCTCTGGATTGCTGAGAGCCCCAAGAAATCACTATCCTATCCTGCAAATTATAAAACTGAAAAAAATAAAAGAAGTGTGAAATCCCATCCAAACTGAAGGGTTCAAATCCGTGGAAATGCACATGGTCCTCAACCCCAACAAGGGCCATTATGACCAGAAAAAATAACAGCCCCAGGCTATTTCACTGATAAAATCTTCACCCATGCCAGGGACACATTCCCGTTATTGATAGAGTATAGATTCGAAGTCCTCTAGCAAATCGAGAAAGTGTGCCAACAAGAATTTCATCTTAGCCAAATTTAACAGACAATCTATGAACTGCAGCACAACAGGCTTAAGGCAGTTTCAACTGAGGACATTTGGAGGTAATGATATCAGGCACTATGGAAAACAGAGAGCACTATGGAGAAAATGTACAACCAAAGAAAAGTCATGTAAAAGCTTTTTGTGTCAGTTTCCAAGAAAAGATGTTTTTCTCACATGTAACCCTGTCAACAGTATTTAAATCACTAATAACATTCAACTTAGCTACAAGGCAGTGAAGGTTCCCTCTGTGTAGCTAAGAAACTTCAGTGAAGGCTTGTCTGCAGCCTCTTAATTTCCCTTCTTTAAATATATCCCTTCAATGAGTAGAGAGTTCAAAATATAGACAATGGGCAGTCATGGTGTAAGGTGATAAGACTGCAAGAACAAAGAATATTTTAAGGAAAGGGACAGAGAATGATACAGACTAGTAATAAGTTGGAAAAAGATGGTGAGGAGAATGATAGATATATTTCAGAGCAAGCATCTGGATATTTATGATGGTGTAATGTGCTCGAGACCTGGCTATAGGCCTTAGCCATGTATCAAAATTGGATAAGCTAATGTGTTCCCTGGC
This sequence comes from Antilocapra americana, assembly GCA_007570785.1. Taxonomy (NCBI): domain Eukaryota; kingdom Metazoa; phylum Chordata; class Mammalia; order Artiodactyla; family Antilocapridae; genus Antilocapra; species Antilocapra americana. The sequence goes on from ML660253.1 coordinate 173,830, forward strand.
CTCAGTAATCTTTTACATTCTTATTGCATACTAGATGAGACCAACTGCAGTGCCACTGTGTAGAAATACAGAAGATCTCACTTTGGAGCGGTGCTGAAACTTGCAGGAGACTTGCTCATTCAGCCTTTCCCAACACTTAAAACAGCTGGATCCAGGACTCACCTATATATAGACTGTTTTCTTCAGAATATTCCAATTATGAGACTATGTATACTTATATGTGGGATTTTGCTTTTTTTTTCGTAGATTATTACTCTGCTTCTCTGAAAGGAAGGTGGCATTAACTTGGTATATATTTGAACTATTTATTTTCTATCATTTTTCCAATGTACCAACTGTTGTAAATGAATTCCTGCCACTCAATTCAGCCCACTTTTTAGTAACTCTTTCTCACATACCTGAGCCCCTACAGTAAATGTAAGGGCAGATAAAATTCAAAAGCACAAATATAATTCAAGTTTCTGAGGAGTATGGGAAGTGCATGGCCATGGGAAAGTAGGCCATGAAATGGATGACTGACATTGCAGTGTGGGGGAAGCTCTGATGAGAAATCCCAAAAACTGTAAATGGTTCTTTTGTTGTGGATATTAATAAGTGCCTTTCCCTTCCAGCTAGCTTTAACTAAATCTCTCCCTTCATTGCAGACACTCCCTCCATGTGATGATCCAGTTGATCTTATTGCTACACAACACATTTCAGTTTCTTCCTTAGTCTCACGATAGGATTACATATGATTTCATTAGATATCCCCTTTTGTCTTACTATAATGATCAGTAGTCTAACATATTGCTTCTGACACTTTCAAGTACATCACTGTGGAGGCTGTTCTTCCATCTTACTAAGACCGTCTCCATCTTCCCCTTAGCATCCAGGTACCCCCATGTTATGCACTTCTCATGAAGATCATTATACCACCATTAGTATTTCTATAGAAATATTTAATATTTAATATTTCTATTAAAATATTAAGTAAGAAAATATGTTAGAATCTTGGCAAGCTTCAGTAATGTCCCAGAACTCCTTCAGAAAAGGGATACTCATCCCTCATGATACTTTGTTTGGAAAGGTTTAGTAGTTTCTTAGAAATGAATGTGAGAATGATTCACATGATTTCAATGGAAAGAACTGAGGGATACAACAGGATACATAATCTCTTGTGACGTAAAAAAATGCTTGACTACCCAGCAAGGTAATGAAGTAGAGCCCCACAGACATAGGGGAAAATATCTTGGGGCTTTCTGGTCCTATGATAGAGCTGAGCATGTCATAATGTAGCCTGCTTCTAGATAAGGAAGAGATATATGTTGTGTCGAGGGTATAATTTCCTCTCAGTTGAAGAGCTTTCTGTTGTGCTCCTTATTGATAGTTAAGTTAGTGGTTAATATTCGCAAAGAGTAAAAAAAAGAATCCCAATTGATCAGACAACATAAAGCCAAGAAATGATGCAATCCTTGTTTCAGGTAAGAGGAAATCTGTCTCAGAACATGAATGGAGAAAAGGATGACAACTCACTTCACAAAGGATAAGCTTTTTCTCCTTTCTCCCCGAAGGAGAAAAAAAAAAAAAACAAAAACAAAAAACAGGCAGCAGTCTATAAAAGATGTAGAGATAATTTAGGGACAAAAAAGATTAACCCTTCAGTGCAAACACATGAATTCTGATAACAAAAGAAAGAACATTTTTGAAATTGATCCTAAGTTAGATGTGCTTGTGGGTTCTAAGTCTTGTCCGATTCTGTGCAACCCCACAGAGTAGAGACCATCTGGCGTCACCGATATTTTCAGGTAAGAAGACCAGTGTATGCCATTTGCTACTCCATTAAGTTAGATGAGTAGAGATGAAGAAAAGCTAACCAGTGTATTTTATTTCATATTTTTCAAGGCAAATCAATCTGTACAAGCTCGATGCTCCAGACTGTCTTTCTGAAATTTAAAAGCCGTTCTTGTGAATGAGAGTGGTTTACAATATTGTGGACTGTGATGAATCAAGAAGCGACAGGTTAAACAAAAATGTAAACATCTACAAATATGACATACCTCACAATTCAATGCTGTCCAATTTTTTTTAAACATACAACAAGAGAAGATCCTTTTTTTATTGAAACCAATTCACGGAAGTTCTTTTTTATATTCTTTATATTATTGTGTTGGTTTTCCTATACATTGACATAAATCCACCAATGGTATATATATATATATGTTCCCCTTCCAGAAGCCCCCTCTAACCTCCCTGCTCACACCATCCCTCTGGGTCATCCAGGTGCACCAGCCCTGAACACCCTGTATCATGCATCAAACCTGGGTTGGTGTAAATTATCACAGGCGAGAAGAACCATTCTTTATTTCCATCTAACACCTTAATCAGGAGAAATAGGTAGGTAGATTGAGTAGAGTGCAGAGAAGAACATAAATCTCTGTGTCAGGACTATTCAGTTTTCTAAGCTTTTAGTTTTGTTGTTCTTCTCTTTTTTTTATTTCATTTCTTACATGTCATCTCCCAGAAGTTACTGGGAACTTTAAAGATGCTTCTGAGCTTGTGTTGTCTTCGTTTTTGGAGTGAACAGGCCCATGAACACGTGACGCTGATTTATTTTCCCTCACGACTCCAGACATAAGTTAATCATTTCAGTGTTTATGACATTAACAAGGAACTGTAGAGTTGGGGTACTAGAAAGTCCAAAATGGACACAGAAATCACTGGCATACAGATCAAATGGCTGATTAGGATCTTTATCACTTGACCCTCCTGAATATGTTTTGCAACAAGTTCGAGAAGTACTAGGCACAGTGGTAGTCACAAGCTGGAATCAAGATTGCCAGGAAAAATATCAATAACCTCAGACATGAGGGTGACACCAATCTTTTGGCAGAAAGTGAAGAAGATTGAAAGAGCCTCTTTCTTAATGTGAAGAAGGAGAGTGAAAAAGTTAGCTTAAAGCTCTGCACACATGGAATCCAATGCCATTGCTTTATTTCAAATAGATGGAGAAACAATGGAAACTGTGAGACACTTTATTTTGGGTGCACCAAATTCATGGCACATGGTAACTGCAGCCATGAAATTAAAGGACACTTGCTCCTTGGAAGAAAACTTATCAACAATCTAGACAGCATATTAAAAAACAGAGGCATTATTTTGCCACAAAATATCCATCTAGTCAAAGCTATGTTTTGTTTTGCTTTGTTTTTTTTCCAGTAGTCATGTATGGGTGTGACAATTGGGTTACAGAAAAGCTGAGCACCAAAGAATTGTTGTTTATCAATGATGATGTCGGAAGTGATTTTTGAGAGTCCCTTAGGATGCAAGAATATACAATCAGTCCACCCTAAAGGAAATCAATCCTGAATATTCATTGGAGGGGCTGACGCTGAAGCTGAAACTCCAATATTTTGGCCACCTGATGCAAAGAAATGACTCATTTGAACGTACCCTGATGCTGGGGTTTATTGAAGTTGGTGGAGAAGGGGACTACAGAGGACGAGATGGATGGCAGGCTTCACCGACTCGATGGACATGAGTTTGAGTAAACTCCATGAATTAGAGCCGGAAAAGAGGCCTAGTGTGTGGTAGTCTAAGGGGTCGTGAAATGTCAGACATTACTGAGAAACTGAACTGCATGACTGATGTAAATGAAGGAAGAGAGGTTTAGAGCTTATTTAATACCAAATATGAGGGACTTGTTAGAGCCTTATTCCAGTGAGGTAAAGTTGAAGAAAATAAATAAGTATCATATTATTCTGCTAGAAATATGAGGAACCAAGGCTGGATTGTTTTATTCCTGGATGCGTAAAACATGTTCCCTCTAGGTCGTATCACCTATCCATCAGTTAACTTTCCATATAAGAAATATTCAGGGGTGGAGAAAATACCACTAATTTTTTACCCTGAAGCTAGACTTACTGTTATATCCAGAAGTGGAGAATATTCCAAGCATCAGCCCCTTCACTTGTACTGTTAATTATGGACAAGTTGAAAATAAGCCATTCCAAGATTATAAAAAAAGTTAAGGTCCTAAAAATTTGCTCACGAATAATTTTACAACAGAAGAGACATATAGAATTTAGAAAGATGGTAAGGAGAACCCTGTATGCGAGACAGCAAAATAAACACAGATATATAGAACAGTCTTTTGGACTCTGTGAGAGAAGTCAAGGGTGGGATGTTATGGGAGAACGGCACTGAAACATGTTAATCATGATATGTGAAATCAATTGCAAGACCAGGTTTGATTCTCAGGGCTGGTGCACCAGGATGACCCAGAGAAAGGGAATCGGGAGGGAGTTGGGAGGGGAGTTCTGGAAGGGGAACAATGTATACCCATGGCAGACTCATGTCAATGTACGGCAAAATCAACATAATCATGTAAAAAACAAATAAAATAAATAAGATTAAAAAAATAAAGTGAAAAAATATGAAAAAAAATAAGTGTCATATCTCCACTTAAAATTTCTGATGAGTTTCATTACCCATATGTTATTATGTTTTTGAATCTTTCATCCCTGCCCACTGCACATGTCCACACATAAAACTGTCATTCAGGTATCATTATACTCCATGTTTTATTCATTCCCTATACTGTGCCATGACTGAGTTTTTCATTTTTCTTGAGTTGTACTTCCCTTCTTTCTCAATATCTCCTGCCAAATGCTGATTATTATTCACTAGCCTAAGTTGGATGCAATTTAATCTTCACACACTTCCAGAAATGTCTATATGCTAACACTAATGTATCAACATCTATAGTCTCTCTGATGTCAGTGAATTCTTATGCGTTACACGTATTCATTACAATCACTTTCCACTATCTCTCCCGTATAGATTGAGGACTAAAATAGTGTGAAACACTTCAGCATATTTATTTTTAGCACTTCTAATTTCCAGACATATGTAAACACCGGTTGACTCTTTAGGATGACTAGCTACAGATAGAGTCACAAGCTTGATCAGTATCTTTATACCACCCCCAATTACTATAATCATCTAAAGGATCTACTTCTGGAATTTCAGGACCCTGGTGTAATAATAAAAAAATTACAACTGAGTCCTCTCTGAGTTTGATGAATAACAGTTATACTACTGCTACTACTGCTGCTGCTAAGAGGAAAGCAAAGGAAATACAAGGTGGTGACAATGATAATAGTAGCTTACACTTAGTATCAAGTTGTTGTTGTAGTCCTGTGACCAGACTTAGGGAAATGCAAGAATAACAGTAGCTTGAGGGTTTTCTACAGTTTATTCAGGTGAACAAAACCTTAGCAGTTGCCAAACTCTTAGCTTAAAGGTTTTCTCCATAAGTTCAATTATGTGACTCAACTGTATCTAACTCATTGTGATCCCATGAAATGAAGCACTCCAGGCCTCCCTGTCCACCACCAATTCCTCAAGTTTACCTAAATTCATGTCCATGAGACAGTGATGCCATCTAACAAGTTAATCCTCTGTTGTCCACTTTTCTTCCTGCCTTTCGTTTTTCCCAACATAAGGGTCTTTTCAAATGAATCAGCTCTTTGAAACAAATGACATTAAATATGACAAATAACTCTTAAGCGAGTTGCATCAAGAACGCCACATAATTCTTGAGGATAAACAGAAGCCATCCTTTCCAGAGTACTGAAATCCAGGCATTCTATGTAGAGTTTAAGGAATGATGTTTCAAACTGGTGAGCTCTGCAGGGAGTAACAGCTTATGCTACAGCACGGTCGTCTCCAAACCCTTAGTGAAAAGGCAATGTGTGCTCATGTGCTGGTCATACGGGGAAAAGAATGCTCCATACTTGAGAGGGACAGATAGTTCTTTACTGCTGGGTGTCCCAGGGACAGTACATACCATCTCTAAAACTTCTGAGAAAAATGCCTATTCTGCTTCCCAGCTCCTTTTTGTCTTCTCTGAAGTAAACATACACCCAGGTGTTTCCTCCCTGCTTCTCCTTTCTGCCCAGGGGTCCAGGTTGCAGCAGCATGTTTCCACATTGATTGTGCTCCTTTGGTAAATTTCTTGAGGTTGTGTCCCTAGTGTTAGTCCTTCTGCTACCCCATTGTCTATGTAGCTTATACAGGCTCTGTCAAATTTTCCATATCCATCCTTCCATTTTTTCCAAGGCCAGATGCTAGAGCTCACATGCATTTGTGCTGCCAGATGAGCAAACACACATGCATATAAAATACTGAAAGGAAACTTGTACATATGCAGAATAATCAGCATACTTGAAGAGGATAATGGGCTTTGGTAAACACCTCACTTTTCTTTTCTTTTTTTTTGATATTTCCTTTCACTCTGTTGATCAAGTCAATGTCTTCTATCTTTACAAATAATGTAGACTGTTGCAAAATGTTGGGATTTGCTCATTATGGGGACTGTCCCTAAAATACATGGGAACAGTTGGATGTACTTACTAAGGAAGGCTGACTGATGTGCATTTGTGTTCCTTTTTTTACCATCACCTTGTACTGGATCAGAGGCCCAATTACATTGGCATGATTCCCTATGGTTTCTTTCCAGGACCACAAAGAAAGAGCAAGCTGCTTTGCACTCCGTTGATTTGGAGTACCACTTTATAGGCCGGCGCCTCTCAAGATCATCCCTTGTCGATTTTGTGCCCTAATCAAGGCTCAGCAACACACAGCCCCATTCCCTAACAGGGCCAAACACCTTCTGACCCATGTGCTCTTGCTCATCCTAAGCGTAGCTTTCTATTTGTAACTTTCCATTTCCGCAGCAGTTGGTCTGTCATGATAGGAAAAGGCCAGATTGACACCTGATCATCCAGATGGTCAAAGAGACTGTTACAGGCCTGTGTCTGATACAGTATCTGGAAAAAGTATGCATGGATCCAAAGAGTCTGTGCTTAGAGAAGGCATTGAATGCATGGTCAAGAAGGGAAAGGTGACTCCCTTCACACTGGCTCTGCAGTTTTGTAATCCAATTACATGGAGCCCCAGCATAGATAACCCTTTGGTTACCCTGTCCACCCTGGGTCCTCAACTCCGGCTTCCCTAGTGGAGAAAGCATGATTCTCCTGTCAAATGCTCAAAGAGGGCTTGATTTCAGCCCAGACCTCAATGACATGCTAAATGTTAAAGCTCTTTTTCTGCTGTTGTCTCTCTGGTGTGGTAGCGTGGCCTGCAGCTCAGGACTCCCTTCCAGCCTACAGAGCACACAATCCATAGACCCTGATTACAGGTTGGCCCAGGGGACATTCCAGATGCCCACTTACAATCAAGGGACCTTGTAAAATTCTGTAGTGTCGATTCCCTTCAGGATCACCATCACAAAATTCAGAGATTCTCTACCAGTGTCAGAACACTATAAGGTATAGACACACATCTTTTCCCCTCTACCCACCACAGTCAAGATAAAATATCCAGAGAATGGAAGAATTTCATGGCAGGCACAAGTAAGGGAGTAATCGGAACGACAGTTACTTCTTAGACTCTGGAGCCTGGAAAGCAGCAGACATTGAAACACTCACAGTCGCATCCCTGTGTCTCACTGTCCCAGGGTCTCTGCTTGGAAACCACCCATCACTCTTCCTTCCTCACTATTCCCACTTTCACAGGCAAAATCTCGCAGAGACACACACACATACATCACACTTGTATGCTTTCCTAATTTTTCTTCGCTGTCATGTCGTCTCTGGATGTGCCTGGTCTGATTCCATGCTCACACTCCATCTCCTAGGATACCTTGGTTTCATGCTGAGAGTCTGTCTTAGTCAGTCATTTATCTCACATGGTGCCAATATATGCCACACTCGAGGAGGGTATGTGCTGGCTGATGGGATTATCCTAGGCAGCATAAGCCCAGCGCTTTCCCCTATCATCTTCTCACATGTGTGAACAAGACTCTAGGGCAGCAGCCTCTTTCTGTGATTCTTCATCCCAGTCTCTGCCCTTTTCCAGAGGACCTTGGCCTTTTCCAAATCTCAGATCTTTCCCTTGCTATGTTCATTTGATCTATAATTGAATAAAGCTATCACGTAGATTTCATATTAGAAATATACATAATTCCCTGTTTTAGTTAATAAAATAGGTACACATATTTTGGTATCTGAAATATAAAAGACATCCAGATATCATTGGAGGGAAGTTAGCACCCTGTTCTTTGTCTGTGATATACATAATATTCAGCAGTTCACATAGGAAAAGTTGACCATATATTTTAACTTGTGTGATATACTGGATATCCTGGGCTTCTGGAACAGGGAGGAGCCTTTATTGAATTGCTCTATTGTCTGCAAATGAAAAAAAGTAAAATGTGCTATATAGAGTACGTCATATTTCATGTAGAAAATGGGTTGGACAGATTTCATGTGTGAAATATAATGGATGTCATATTTCATGTTGGGAAACTGGCACCTGTATTTTAATATGTGGAATTTAGACAGTTCAAGTCTGGGAATATCTGTTCCCAGATTACCATATTTGAAACATGAAAAATTACATATTTTATTCAAGAAAATTTTCATTAAGATCTTTGTATATGAAATATAGGCAGTTTCATACATCAACATAGCTGAAAATATGCAATAAAATTATTATCTGTAAACTATACATAATTCCATATTTCATTTTGGTTATCTGCACACATGTAACAGAATAAAATTTCATATTTCAAAGTTGAAATTGTATTCCTATAAAATCCATGATTGTATTTTAGTATTTGAGTAACTGAGTATTTAATAATTAACATACAATGATTGATGTACATATTTTCAAAGGTCAAGCACAGAGAATGTGATATATCATGTAGGAAAATGAGCTCACATAGATGTAATACAAATAAATCAGTACTGAATGCAGGAAGATATTTTCCCAGGTTTTCATACAATGTAATCTATATCGCATGCAAGTAAATCTTTGCCTAGAGTTTCAAACGTGAAATATCAAAAATGACTTATTTAATGCAGAAAAGCAACATTGAGATTTTCCTGTGAATTATAGAATATTCCATATTTAAATCAAGAAAATCTGTGCTCAGAGTTTTTTATTTGCAATACATAAAAATACCAAATTTTATGTAGGATAATCTATAACTCGGAATTCACCTGCAAAATGTACACATTTGGTGTCTCACAAATAAAAATTTGTCCCCAGATTTCCATTTATGAGCAACATGCAACTATACATTTCATGTTTGAAAATATTCTCATTTATAAATTTTTATATTTGAAGGACAATTGCTTTACAGAATTACACTGCGTTCCTTCAATCTTCAACCTGATTTATACATACAGCACACCTCTCTTGAAAATCCTTCCCATCTCCTTTCTCATCCCACCCAACTAAATGGATGCAGAGCCCCTGTTTGACTTCCCTGAGGCATTCAGAAATTTCCCATTGGCTATGCCTATCACATACAGCATTTTCAATTTGCATGTACTCCCTTCATACATCTCACCTTCTTATCCCTTCTTATCAAATAGGAAATGCATAGAGTTTTCTACTTCAAGCAGGAATAGGTGTGCTCAAATTGTCATTATGTACAATACACAGAATTCCACATTCATTTACTAAAAAGTTTTCACAATTAACCATATGAAAAATATACAGGATTCTATATATCATGAAGAAAAATATGCAGGGAGATTATAGAACATGAAACATTAGATTTCATATTTCATGTAGAAAAATCTGTACCCATATTTTCCAAGGCGAAATATATATTTAAGTCTATAACTCATGTAAAATATCTTCATCCATGCTTTCATATGCATAATTCTGGGTATTGAAAATGAGTGCTCTGGAATATCCCAGACGTTCTGGAAGAAAAAGATAGGGAAGATGGGAATCTGCATGGGTCATCGTCCACGGGACCCAGGTCCCCATTTGGGTGGACTGAAGAGGCTGAGAGCCAGCTGTGTGCTGGATACCTGGCTCCCTCTTTGAAGATGGCTGGGCAGAGTATGGGGATCTTGATAACACCAGGGAACAGAGAACTGAGAGCTGCTTCTTCTGCTGAAACAGGACACTGATTGGAGGACTAAGATTTCATACTGCTCATTAGAAGGCTCCCAGAGAGGATAAGCAGCCTGCATGGGAAACCCTCCCTCCCAACCAGGACCTTTAAGGGTGAATGTCAAACATCAGACCTTTCTATTCAGAATATGAAATGATATCTGTTTTGATAGTTGTTGACGAAAACACAGTGAACTGACCATGATCCTATCTCAAGAATGGGAAATCTGACAGCCACATTTTTGGAAGAGCTGATGACACACATTCCTTTGCCTTTCCTATATGTGGCTTTGCTCATAGCTTTGGGAGAGTTTGGGATAATTAAAGGCATAAGCCAACATATCCTTGGATGGCCCTGTGATACAAATCACTTAGCATTGAAGATCACTGTTTCCAAGTTGCTTTGCCTGAAAATTTTAAGTAAACGTTTGTTCCTTAAAGGTGACACTTTATTTCGCAATTCTATGTATAAGAGAATGCCTCATTCAAAACAACACCCTTTCATAAAAGTTTGAGGAGTTTAACATTTTCAGTAAAAACAAATTTAGCAAAAACTGATTGCTACCCTTATTACCAGTTGAATTTAAGATAAACATAGATGTTACAAGTGTTGTCATCAGGTCTGTTTACGGACCGCATATTATTTTGTAAATATTCGATGAACTAATTTTCTAGGTCTCCATTTAGTTACTCTGATATGTGATCATCTTTACTATCATTACTGTCAATTCTTTTTCAGTGACAATTCCTATATCCTCTTTTATTATGTATTATATTCCCCCTTGGTTGCTTGCTGCAACATACCTTACTGTCTTCATATTTATTTATCTTATCATTGAAAAAGCAAGAGAGTCCCAGAAAAAAAAAATCTGTATATAATTTATTGACTATCCAAAACCCTTTGACAGTGTTAATCACAGTAAACTGTGGAAAATACTTAAAGAGATGATAATATCACACCATCTAACCTGTCGATTGAGAAACTGTATGCAGGTCAGGAAGCAACAGTTAGAGTGGACATGTAACAGCAGAGGAGCTCCAAATAAGAAAAAGAGTACATGAAGGCTATATATTATCACCCTGCTTACTTGCCTTATATGCAGAGTACATCATGAGAAATGCAAGGTTAGAAGAAGGAGAAGTTGGAATCAAGATGCCCATCAACTGATGAATGGATAAGAAAGCTGTGGTACATATAGACAACGGAATATTACTCACAACGGAATATTACTCAGCATTAAAAAAAGATTCATTTGAATCAATTCTATTCAGATGGACCGAACTGGAGCCCATCATCCAGAGTGAAGTAAGCCAGAAGCAAAAACAACAATACAGTATATTAACACATATATGTGAAATTTAGAAAGACAGTAATGAGAACCCAACATGCAAGACAGCAAAAGGAAAGCTGATGTATATAATAGACTCGTGGAGTCTGTGAATGAGGGAAAGGGTGGGATGATATGGGAGAATGGCATGGAAACAAGTTAATTATCATATGCCTAATCAATCGCCAGCCCAAGATTGATTCACGGGGCTGGTGCAGCGAGATTTCCAGGGGGAGGGAGGAAGGAGGGGGGAGGGAGGGGTTTCTGGAGGGGGAGCATATGTAAACCCATGGTGATATCATGGTATTGTATGACAAAAACAATAAAAGGGAGGAGAAATAAAAAAAATTGTCAGGAGAAAATAGCAATAACCTCAGATAGGCAAAGGACACCCCCCTTATGGCAGAAAGTGAACAGGAACTAAAAAGCCTCATGATGAAAGCAAAGGAGGAGAGTGAAAATGTTGGCTTAAAGCTCAACATTCAGAAAACTAAGATCTTGGCATCTGGTCCCATTCCTTCATGGAAAATAGATGGGGAGACTGTGGAAACTGTTTCAGACTTTACTTTGGGGAACTCCAAATTCACTGCAGATCGTGATTGCAACAATGAAATCAAATGCCGCTTACTCTTTGGAAGGAAAATTATGATTAAACAAGATAGCATAATGAAACACATAGACATTATTTTGCCATCAACGTTCCATCTAGTCAAGGCGATGATTTCTCCAGTGATCACGTATGGAAGTGAGATTTGGATGGTCAAGAAAGCTGAATGCCAAAGAATTCATGCTTTTGAACTGTGGTGTTGGAGAAGACTCTTGACAGTCTCTTGGACTTCAAGGACATCCAAGCAGTCCATCCAAAATGAGATCAGTCTTGGGTGTTCATTGAAAGGACAGATGTTGAAGCTGAAACTCCAGTATTTTGGCCACATTATGGGAAGCGTTGACCCACTGGAAAATACCCTAATACTGGGAAGGATTGGGAGCAGGACGACAAGGGGACAACTGAGGAAGAAATGGCTGAATGACATCACTGACTCGATGGACATGGGTTTGTGTGGACTCTTGGAGTTGGTGTTGGGCAGAGATGCCTGGTGTGCTCCAATTCATGGGGTTGCAAAGTGGCAGACATGACTAAGCCACTGAACTGACCTGAGCAGAACTATGTCAATGGTCTTTCCTTCCCAGGGTTCAGGGTTGTAGTTCTTGCTTCCAATCTGTGTGTTTAGTTGTCAAGTTTGGTCCAGTGTCTTGAGTGTCCTTGGAGGGGGAGGGACTGGCAACTATATTCTTGTGATCACAGCTGATGCTTCTCTCTCTCATGTGGAGACCATGTCTGTGCTGTCTTTTTCAGATATGTAGGGGTTTAGTCTGACTTTAAGCAGTCCATCGGTAGATGATTTGGCTTGTGTTTTTGTAATGCTTTTTGTGTGGTGGTAGGCACCAGCTCTGCATAGTAGAGACTTTTGGCTGGAATTGGATTAGTTTCACATGGAGGACTTCATAGAGACTCTCACCAATTATAGTCACTAAAGCCTGGGATACTCTGGTAGTCTATGATCTGGATAAGCTGCTGAAACCCAAGATAATATGGCCAACTTCTTGCCAGAGTAACAAGATCACATAGTAAAATATTTGACTGAGGAAAAAAGGAAGACAGACAAATGGTAAGAAATCAAATCCAAATAAAAATGAAAATAACATAAGCAATAATCACAATGTGGAAGAACACAGAATCAACAATGGAAATAAGTAAATAACTTGCAAGACTTCAAACAAAACCAGAGCAGAATGCCACCTGGAGAGTAAAGAAAAAAATCTGACAAAAATAACAAGAGCTCTACAAAAGAACAACAGAAAATCACAGTTAATATATAAATATTTCTTCATTAAAATAAAAATGACCAAAAAGCAATAACATTCACAGAAAGCAGAAAACACAGTACATGAAATATACAAGGAAAAAATAAATATATGATTCAAACAATCTTAAAATACCAAATAAGCAACAATAATATGAAAAGCTATAAAAGAGAAAAAGAGTGAACCAACCACACAGCATAGCAAAACATTGTAAGTATAATGAATGTTACCTAGGTTCCCTGCTGTCAGTGTTCCTGTCCTGATCATGAACCAGAGCACATCTTCACCTCTGGAGAAAGCTCACTCTAATGTGGGAAGAACTGAATTCTGGATCTTCAGTAGAGACAGGTCACACTCTAAAATGGGATAAGTCCTACTAGTCTAAGTTCTGCTAGATCCTGGATATTTTCATTCATTGGAAATCTAGAGCTCTTTTTGCATCACACAGACAAGGTGTCTGCAACCACCGGCAGAAAAGTTGTGGCCATACTGGGATTGGTTTGTAGCTTGTGGTGGCAGAAACATGAGTGGTAGTTCTCGTTAGTCTTTCTCTATTGTGTGATAGCAGGTAATAGCCTGTGGGAAGAAGGGTGGATTCACAGGGGTTACCCTTCATTGGTGTGACTGAGCCCTTAGGTCCTGTTTCTCTGTTAGACTGTAATTTCTCAAAAGGCATTTCTTTCTGATGTCACAGATGTCCCAGATGCATCATTGCCTCTCCACATAGTCAAATGGAGTTCCATCCCAGGTTGTCTTTCTCAAGCCCATGTTTCATCTTCCCGTCCCTATGCACACTGGTTGACTATGCATTGTAGCTTGGGGCATGTAGGACCACACCGCATATCCTTTGTTTATTTTCACTCTAAACAGACCGTATTTCTTCAGCTTCTTCACTTTGTTTCCTTTCAGTCAAAATTAATTGACGTTTAAAGAAGTTACTTGCTTGAATCCTCAGTCTATTCCGTGCTTCTCCATCTCCCACCCTAAGACACAGGTTTGTTTCTATTCCTCTCGTATTTCTTCTCCCATCTTCCCTCCATTCTTCCCAGTTATGTCTATTTTCCACATAGTACTCTCCATTGAGCAAGGTCTTCTGCTAATATCCAATTGCTGCTCTGGGGGAACTGTTTGCTTTGTAGAAGTATTATTTGTAATGCCTCCATGGGAGAGTTGCACTCCATGTCCTCTTATTTTCTGATGAAATGGAACTTCTGATTTTCTTCCTAGGGAACCTCCTTAACTCCTTTACACATGCCAGTTAAACAACAAATGAGGTAATCTGTTTAATGGGAGGTTACATAGATACAGACATCCGTGATACATCATTGCATTTGAACAAACAAATATGCAGTTATTTTTCCTGAAATTGCTATTGAGGAATTTTCATCAGCTTGAGGAAACATAGTTATTTTTTACGTAAGAGTTAATACACTAATTTGGCTCAAAATTTGCCAGTTCCTGAAAATATCTGGCTATTTGTCAAACTGTCCAGAAATTTTCCCAGAACAAAGCCTCCTTATTTCTCCTCTGAAAACTTAACTTTTTCAAGAGGGTGTCAATGGTCAGAGATAGGGATTGGCCAAATGTCTTTCTAATTTTTCAGGAAACCTTACTTGAGTGGCATTTCCTTCTCCAAGGGATCTTTCCAACCAAGGGAATGAGCCCTGGTCTCCACATTGCAAGCTGTTGTTTTACCAACTGAGATACAAGGGAAGCCCATAGGAAGATGGCAAGAGCCCAGGAATGTAATGATAGCTTGAAAGAGAAAGAACAAAAAAGAAAATACAAAAAACAAACAAACAAGCAAAAAAGGCAGGTGAAATAAGTCATTTAGTCTTTTTCCACCCTTTATTATGTTGGTTTTGGCATGCATTGACATGAATCCGCCATGGGCATACATATGTTCCCCTTCCAGAATTTCGCTCCCTCCTCCCTCCTGATTCCCTCTCCCTGGGTCATCCTGGTCCACCAGCCCCGATCATCAAACATGGGCTGGTGATTGATTTCACATATGATAATTAACATGTTTCAATGCCATTCTCCCATATTATTCCACCCTTGTCCTCTTCCACCGAGTACACGAGACTATTCTATACATCTGTGTTTCTTTTGCTGTCTGCCTGGCAGGGTTCTCGTTATCATCTTTTTAAATTCCATATATATGCATCAGTATACTGTATTTTTGTTTTTCCTTGTAAACGTTAGTTGCAGTTTGAATCATATAAAAAGCAAGAGACTCCCATGCAGTCATCTTCATCTCTTTTATTGCCTCTGTTAATGGGTTAGAGTGCATGTGAAATCATCCATTCTTGTCTGAGTGTCTGTAACCTCATGGACTGCAGTTTATAATTTCCTTCTTCAGGTGATCTTTAAGAACATGGGTTCGAAATTGCATCTCCCCCATTTCAGGCAGATTCTTTACCATCTGAACCAATAAGGAAGCCCTTAGACTGTGTGGATCACACCAAATTGTGGAAGATTCTTGGAGAGATATGAACATAAAACCACCATATTGTGCATGTAGGTCAAGACACAACAGGGGATTGGACAAGAAATGATGAATGGTACAAAGCAGAGAAGGCAATGCATCAAAGCTATATATAGTCCCCCAGCATATTTGACTTCTGTGCAGAGTACATCATGGAAAGCAACTTGCTGAAAGAATCTGAAGCTGGAAACAAAATGACTGCGAGACGTATGAATGACCTCAGTTAAAAGATGACAACATACAAATCACTGAGAAACACTAGGAACTGAAGCAATCTCTGATGAAGATGAAGGGAAAAGCTGGATTAAAACCCAATAAGTAAACATTCAAACAGAAAAAAAAAGTGGTCATGGGATTTGGCCCCATCATTATGAGATCTAGCAGTGGGATACAATTGACTAGGTGAAAGTTTTCATTTTCTTGACCTCTGATATCACTGGGGGAAATGACTACATAAGGATGAAAAGCTATGACTAATCTAGACACCTTATTAATAAGCTGAGCATTTACTGAAAAGATTTGAATAGTCAAAATAGATTTTCAGGAGTAACTTATGGAGGAGTGAGCAGAAGCTCAAGTATTGAGTACCACGAGGTCTATGTTTTGAAATGGTGGGGCTGGGGAGGAAAGTGAGAGTTCCATGGTGAGCATGGAGTTGAAAATATTAATGCAGGAAGGAAATAAACTCTGATGATTCACGGAAGGCCTAATGCTGAACGTGAAGAGCCAATATACTGGCCACCTGAGGCCAAGAGCAAAATCACTGAGAAGAAACTGATACTGGGGAAGACTGAGGGCTGAAGGGGAAGGGGATGACAGAGGGTGAAAAGGCTGTAAAGCATCATTGACTCAAAAGCCATGTGTCTGTTAAAATTCTGGGCGATTTGAAGGGCAGGAGAGCCTGGGGTTCTTGCTGCACATGGAGTCACAAAGATTCAGACAGAAAGAGTGACTGCTGCTGCTGCTTCTAAGAGCCTTCGATTGTTTCCAAATTTGTGACGCCCTGGAGATGGCAGGCCAAAAGGCTCCGCCTTCCCATAGGATTCTCCAGGCAAGAACACTGGAGTGGGTTGCCATTGACTTCTTTACTGAGTGTCAGAACATCAAAAAATTTTATTGGTAGTGCTTGGTAGGTGGTTCAGATAGCATTTTAACTCTCCCATTGTACTTATGACAAAAAGATAACAACTATTGTAAGTTTCTTTCCTTTTGTCCCTCAAAATATACTTCTCATAATGTCTTTTGAGATTTTTCCAGAGAAGGAGAACTGCAGAGTTGTGTGGTATGCTGCGATGGAAACATTATCCCGCATGCCTATTTGATCTACTATATTCGTCTTAGGCAGAAGCAGGTATTGTCACTAAATATCTGCTAGATCTGCCCAGCTTCTGATGTGTTAATAGGCATGGTTTGTGATGATAAGAATGTGGTGAGTGGTAAACAACCTGATAGCTTCTCACTGAAACTCTGTAATCTCAGGAGAAATATCTTTGGCTTTACTATCCTAGTCACCCTTAGGAATGCTTACAACGATGTAAGAGGGATGAGCCTGCATGTAGGTAGGGGTCTGGATCCATTTTGACTCTGCCCCTGCCTTCTCTGTGAATAGACAATTCCTCTTCTCTTAATGTCCCAGTATTTGCCCTCAGATGAAGTCTGAGGATTGTGAAAGTGTGTGAATGCATGGGAAAGCCCAGCAAAACTGAACACAGAGAGTATACAGTATTCCTCTTTGAATCAGATCATAACACTTTTGGCTTTATAGATCTGCACTATGAATGCATCACTAACATTCGTAAGTTTCTTATTTGATGATTGTCACACAGAGTTGAGGACAGAAGACCTGTATAATCAGCATCTTAGCAGTGTGGTGGGGCTTGGACACTTAACGTACTATGTAAGAAGAATATGAGCCATCTTATAACTTCCTTCTATTTGAACTATCTGTCTGATATATTGGAAAAGGGAAAGGTCACTTCTACCATATGGGAACAGAATTCCATATTTTATCCTTGCTTTCTTTTGATTCCTAAGAATGTTCTTCATTATGCATGAGTGTGCAACCTCCTATAGGGAGGTCCTATTCCTATTACAGGAAGGCCAGTTTGAACCTTCAGGCATCTGCTTAGACTTCAATGATACTGCCATATTAGATAGTGTGTGTCTTGTTATTGCCAGATATAATGAACATCTAAGGTCCCAATAAACTTCTGCTGGGCTGATTGAGGGAGTACCATAGTTTTTAACCATATTTGGATGGAGTAGCTTGGTTACTATCGAAATGCTTTCAGCCTTTGAAACTCATGCATCTATCTTTCATTTTGGAAAGAGAAAACAGATTTGTGAATGGGCTTTTTAGTTTGTGCCTCTTTGTGTTTTTGAATGAATCATTTCTTCATCTGAAATATCTAGCATAAAAGGCCAAAAGAGAACTCAGTGATACACTCACAAACACATTCTTAATCTGATCCACACACACACGAGCACAGACACAAGTATATACTGCAAAAACAATTACAAAAGGAAAATAAATCCCAAGGACTCACTGAAGGACACCTATGGACTTCACAGTATTTCTCTGTTATTTCTTACTAGGATTAAAGATGAAATATATTTTGTAGTTGAATGTTTTCCCTCCAGTGACATTTTGAATTAGAAAGTTATAAAATATATACCTTTGTTTTAATTCCATGTGATCTTAGAATATTTTGCATATAAGGGTATTCTGTGCTTTGCTAAAATGAAAATAATATTGTAGGGTAACAATACTGAAGTCATGTTGATCTCTTTAAGCTCTGCAGTTACACATTTGCTTGTTACATATTAAGTATCCAATTTCATCCTCTGACTTCCTCCCATCATATTCTTTAGCTTTTTGACACAATCTTCTTCTTTTATTCCACTTCAATTTTATTCCTGTGTTATTTATTTTATTTTTTTTATTGTAACAAATTCAGGAAATGATTTTTTTTCTTTACATTATTATGTTGACGTTGCCATAAATTGACATGCATCTGCCATGTGTTATATGTGTTCCCTTTCCATAACACCCCTACCTCCTCCCTACCTATTCTGTTCCTCAGGGTCTTCTTGGTACACCTGCTCTGAGTACCCTGTATCATGCATCATACCTGGGTTTGTGATTCATTTCACATACTATTGCTTACAAGTTTCAGGGTCATTTCCCATGTCATTCCACCCTTGTTCTCTCCCATAGAGTCCACTTAAAGTTTTGATTTCACTTTTACTCTATAGACACGAATTATTAAATCAGTAAGTAAAGGAAACAAAACTGAATTCATGTACAATGTTTCCTTAATATATTGAGTTATTTTCTCTATAAGCTTTTGAAATTAAAGATACTGATATATTAAAACAACCTAGATTCCCATCAACGGATGAATGGATAAGAAAGCTGTGGTACATATACACAATGGAATATTACTCAGCATTAAAAAAAATTCATCTGTAGCAATTCTACTCAGATGGACCTAATTGGAGCCCACTATCCAGAGTGAAGTAAGCCAGAAGCAAAAACAACAATACAGTATGGTAACACACATATAAGGAATTTAGAAAGACAGCAATGAGAACCCAACATGCGAGACAGCAAAAGGAACGCAGATGTATAGAATAGACTCGTGGACTCTGTGAATGAGGGAAAGGGTGGGATGATATGGGAGAATGGCATTGAAACATGTTAATCATCATATGTCTAATCAATTGTCAGTCCAGGATTGATTCTCAGGGCTGGTGCATCAAGATTTCC
>ML660254.1:2367-13300 GCA_007570785.1 Antilocapra americana
AAAAAAAAAAGAAGTTTGTAAGTGACTGTGAACTTGCCCTGAGTATCCATTTGAGGGGTTACAAACACATTTTGCAAATAGCCAAATTTACAAATGCAGAATCCATGAATAATGAGAAGCGACTGTACATTAGTATGCTCAATAGTGTCCTACATCTCTCCAAGGCTCTTTTCGTTGTTTCTCATTTTTTTCTACTCTCAGGTTCTATGATCTCTATCAATCTGTCTTCATGTTTGCTGGTTTATTTTTCTCCTAACTCCCATTTCCTGTTGACCCCTGAAGGAAAATTTTTGTTTGGTTATTGGGCTTTGTGAACTCCAGGATTTCCTTTTGGTTCAATTTATAATTTTCATTTTTCATTGATCTTTTATAATAGGTGAGACATTATCATCATGTCTTCCTTTAATTCTGTAAGTATGACTTCTTTGGTTCTTTGAACGGATTTGTAATAGCTACTTTCAAGTTTCTGTCCTCCAAGTACAACATTTGGACTCTCTAAAATGCAGTTTCTTTCGCCTGTTCTTTTAAATCCTGAAACTATGCTTTCTTGTTTATTTACCTTTCTCATAGGTGGTATGTTTTTGGTTCCAAACTGGCTCTTTGATAATATATGCTGTAGGAGCTCTGATGCTAACACCCTATTTCTAGGACTACCATTGTTGGCTGGTCTATTTGTTTGTTTGCATTTATTTTCTAGTTAGTGGCTTGCTTTATTTGAGTGAAATTAGTTTTTCCCTAAATGTGCAACCCTTAATGCTGCGCTCGGAGAGTGCAGGTTTAAGTATGACTCCTCCTACCCCACTGGGTTAAAACGGTTTTATCTCTGTCCTCTTTGACTGTCTCTTTCTATGAACTCCCTTTAAAGCTACTGCTTTAGTTGCAGATGAAATATCATGCATTGGTATCCAATGCGGCAGTTAGCCAATGCTAATTTCTAGCTGATTGCTCTATTGTTTTGACAACACCCTGGTAAATAAATTACTCTGAAGTCTGATCTGATTCTGCTTGAACAGAAACAATCTGATTCCAGTTTGTAGTAGTTGTCTTTGAGGCCACATTTTAAGGCTTCCTCCACCCCCGGGAGGGCTCTTCTTTGCTGCTTCTTTCCTCAGTTATTTCTACTAACCTTCTAGCTGTTCTGCCTTTTCTCTTACTGCTCTTACAGAGCTGTAAGCCCCCAATAATTTACTCATCACCAAAATCACCACTGTGGATTCCAGTGTCCTTAGGCTTGAACTTCTCCACACCCCGTTCCATATAAAAGGAGTACTCTTCAGAAGTATGGAGTGCTTTGTTCTTTTAGCCTTGCTCTTCTTCCCGGGTAGAATGTAACTGCTACTGCTTCAGAGTTTAAGGTGAGGACCGCCCCCTATTCGTCTTGCAGAGACACCCCTGTTCTATGAGCAGAGTTCTAGGCAAAGATACTCTATGGTCTTCTTGGCTTTCTTCTCCTAACATGGAACCTTAGCTATACTCAGGAACTAAGACAAGGATGCTTAAGGTCCAGTATTCTCTGCCTGTCATGCCTGATATAGAACTTTTGTCCTATGACAAGACCTAGGTAGAGGAAGAGGGCCTCTAACTTCTCTGTCATTGTTGCCTGCAATAGAGCTTTTGCCACATGAAGCTGGGAGAGGAAGGGAAGAGAAATAAGCGGTCTGCTCCTCTTGGGCAGATACCATAACCCTAGGCTTGGACTGTCGTGAAAGACTTACTCCATCTTCTTAACTTCACATGCCTAGAGTAGACCTCCTGTCACTTTACCTGGGAAGGGAAGGGGACAAGTCATAGTTCAAATGGCACTGACTCTGTTCTTCCAAAAGTTAGTAGATTTTCTTGAATAAGTGTTTCTCCATTTGTTACATGACCTTAGGATGAATTCCAGAGATATTTAAATTGTTTCCATACTTTTGATCATTTGCTTTTTATTGGAAAGGGGATCCACAGAGTTCCTCACATCGCTATTCTAGAAGTGCTTCTGACTTGACTTTTCTGGGATGTTTCACTGTTTGTAACATCTGTATATCTAAATAGTTTTCCCATCTCTGATAACTTCTCAAAAAATTATATTGTGACAGAACATGCATCATCCTTTATAATCTATTGTGGTCACTTCATGTCGGGAGTTCTAATTGGGAGCTGAGACATGAAAGCCTTTTCTGCTTCTTTATTTCCATCCTTAATTGAGGTTTTAGCCACAGTATTGTCAAGGAGTGACTGTGGGCATAGGAAGAGAATAGAAACTTTTTATTTCTAGTCCTATTTTCCAGTCCTTTCCTAGCTCGTTGCTTGAGTATTGGAAACGCTTCTATCTATCTTTTGGCTCTTTGATAGGAAGTCAACTCTTCTGTCATCTGCCTGTATCCTCCACACTATGTTTGTTTTTAAAATAAAAGCTATGTGTTAAAACTACAAGCTCTGGATCTTAAATTTTAAATCATCTTACAATGCCTTTAATTTTGAAAAGTCACAATTGTTATAAATCACAAGTGTTTTTACTTTCAATAAATTGTCTTTTCAATAAGTTTTCAATAACCAAGACAGAGAACATTGCTATTTATTCCTGCCTGCCCTTAAGAGCAAGGGAAATGGAAAGCTATCACCTCTATCCAACTGTTAGGAGTAGAGAAGGCAGTGAGTGAGCACAAGGAAACTCGGACCAAAAATACCAATTACCATTTCACAATATTATCCTGCTGTTGCTTTAGAATTACTCAGGAAATCACATGTTTTTATTTGGAGGAGGGGGCCTGTGGAATGGTAAGGGTGGCTGCTAGTAAAAGCTCGGTTGGTTCCTAATTTAGAAGAGAAAGAAGAATAAAGAAGTGAGTTACTTACTTTCATATGGTTTCTTTTAAAATTATGATTCCTAAAACCTGTTTTCTCTTAGCTCTTTGCAGAGTTTCCATTCCTGTATGAAGAGTCCAGAGCGCCCTAAATGTCTCTGACATGCCATGTTCATCTTTTTTGCATTTATAGAATGTTGTGGTTTTGCCCTGTTTGCATAGACTTCAGTTGAACATTGTCATTCTCTGTTTTTTATGTGAGTTCTACTTGATTGTTTCATGCCACATTTTTTAATATGTCTGAAAGTCAGCACCACCCAAGCAACAAGGGCAAATTTTCCCTCTAAGAGGCAAAAAATTCATCATAAATAATTTTTACTAGGAAAAAAATGGGAATATTTTCTAAAAAGTAATAAAATGAGAAAGCTACCAAAATTGTTAATCATTCTTTCCCTAGATCAGAACATCCATAAGACCAAAAGCCAGGAGAAAATTTTGAGGATCATTAAATCTGGTATGTTAGAATCATATTGTTGCTGGTTAGTCTTCCCTGAAATGTCCAACTTTTTTCTTTTAATTTAGTCATCCAGCCCTGTCACTGGTCAGTGAGTCAAGGAATGGATTTAACAATAGATACTGATTGAGGGGTTGCCTTTTCCTGACTTGATTTTCAAAAATCTGGATCCTTAATGTGATAGGAAGGATTTGAAGCATAGACAAATTATTTTGGAGAGCATTGTAGTCAGAACAAAACTTTTCTGCTCCCCACCTTAAGAAAAAGGACAGATGGAGAATAATTCAACAATGGTGAATCCCCCTGAGAATCCCTGTGCTATCTTCATGGATTGATTCCTGGAAAGGTAGCTCCGTGCCCAGGTTGATCCTACACAGATAGAAAGTTCCAAGTATAAAGAAGATCTGTTTTTATCTCAACCTTCTTCCTCTCCTTCAAAATTTCCATAACCTACCATTATGTTGGATGAGTGACGAAATAATCTCCTTATGTCCAAGACTTCAAATCAAGGGAGTGTTCAAAGAAGAGAGCTGTCAGACATGAATGAACCATGTATATGAAATTAAGTTATATGACCTTGGTAATCTGTGTGGACTAATGCTGCTGCTGCTAAGCCGCTTCAGTCATGTCTGACTCTCTGCGACCCCATAGGCGGCAGCCCACCAGGCTCCCCTCTCCCTGGGATTCTCCAGGCAAGAATACTGGAGTGGGTTGCCATTTACTTCTCCAGTGCATCAAAGTGAAAAGTGAAAGGGAAGTCGCTCAGTTGTGTCCGACTCCTAGTGACCCCATGGACTGCAGCCCACCAGGTTCCTCCATCCATGGGATTTTCCAGGCAAGAGTACTGGAGTGGGTTGCCATTGTCTTCTCTGGTGTGGACTACTGACAAGAGACCCAAACAGGACTAGGAATTAGCTGTGTGGACAAAAGACACAAAGGTCCAGATGCCTATAGCTTTTCTTGATTGTCCAATAAGGCTGCTCAAACTTGAGCTGTCACACTTCGTTTCTATCAATAGGTAAAAGGTATTCCTTTTCTATCAAGTTTCTCATACAATATTTTATTACATCTCGTTGGCCAAAATAGCTATATAGCCATGTGTGCTTATTTGCTCAGTCATGTCTGACTCTTTGCAACCCCATGGACTGTAGCCCACCAGGCTCCTCTGCCCATTGAGTTTTCCAGGTAAGAATGCTGGAGTGAGGCACCGTTTCCTATTACAGGGTATCTTGCTGACCCAGGGATTGAACCCAGATCTCTTTGGTCCTCCATTGGCAGACAGATTGTTTACCACCCATATAGCCATACTAACTGAAAAATAGGCTAGAAAACAGTGTTGAGAGGAATGACGGTGTGTTTGGTTGATTAAAATTAAGCTTCTTATTAAGGGCTTGTATTAAGGAGTGCTCTTCCTGTGGGACTCCAGTACTTTATCCTGGAAACTAGTCATCTTCTCCCTAGGCTCTTAACTTCATCTTCTCAACTCAGAGTATCCTGGGCTCCACTCGGATTCTCCCTGCCTGCATTACGACTTCGACTTTTTCTCAAGTCAATAAGTCAGGTCTATGATGGGTTTCATTTTGTTTGTTTCCCATCATAAAGGATCACTTTTCCTTCATTGCCTGATACCCAGTGTCTTAAAAACCTTTGTTTTGTGTGTGTGTGTTTCAAGTATGAAGGATTCATGGGGTCCCTGTTACTTTGTACTGGCTGTGAGTGGAAGTTCCCTATTCTATTCACTTTTTCCTCCTATTTATTATTATACTCATATCTCTCATCTGCTTGGTGAGTTCTTTGCAAATTACTTTGGTATTCTTTGTAATCTGCCAAAGTGTAAATGAAGTTAGCATATGCACTTTACTTCCTGTCAGAGATAAAACTGCACTTTCTGTACTTACTAATTAGGCCTCCCTTCCCATAGAATTTGAGCCTGCGGGGATGGGAATTAGTGTCTGGAGTGAAATGGTGTGGACTCAGAAAGCAGTAAGCAACACCCTGAACAGACCTTTGTAGAAATGACTCAAGGCCAGGGTGTATGAAGAGCAGATTAAGTGGAATAGTAGTGGATAACACTCCTGTGGACATTAGCCTGATTCAGATTTGCAATTTGTGTGTGTGTGTGTGTGTGTGTGTGTGTGTGTGTGTGTGTGTATGAGGTTTAGCAGTTACTGTGTTATGATAGGGATGACACTGAATTTAAGGGACTGAGAGATAATTCAGGTGTGGTTTTAGAAAATGACTTCATTTTCTAGCATAAAATATTTTCAGGGTAGGTAATCTCCCATCTCTAAACTTAAGTTTCCTTCTCTTGCATATGGTAGGGAAGGGAATGTACTACTTGGTCTTTGTTGTTGTTGTCCAGTTACCTGAGTTGTGTCCGAACCTTTGTGACCCCATGGACTACAGCATGCCAGGCCTCACTGTCCTTCCCTATCTCCCAGAGTTTGCCCAAACTTAGATCCATCCTCTGCTCCTTGATCTTTACGTACTATATTTCTATTTTTTTATGAAAGATTTTCTGGTTTAAGTGGACTAAATTAAACTTTGAATATGCATCACAGAGCCTCTTTATACCTGAGCTTTCTTTACCCTGTCCAAACTTTTGCAATTCCTGGTAACCTCCAAGGTTTGTGCCCTCTGGAGAATTGAAAGAACTACATTTAGGAATTTGGTTTGTTGCTCTTTCTTCCCTCCTGCAACTCAAATTTTTTGCTCACACACACAGTATCACAAATAGAATTGATGTCTACAACTGGAAATGCAAAATACCTCGGGATATAAATTGAATTGAATATAGTGGTTGGGTATTTTCTGTTGACAAATCAGTCTTTTTAATTTTGGGGGTCAAGATGTGCTTGAGTTCTCAGTCTTAGGGTTCACAACGGTTTTATAGATCTGATTTCTACTACTACTGCATTGTTTCCAATACATTTTACAGAAGCAAAATATCTTCATACCACTAAACAACATCTACTTGCAAGTGAAGAGGGAACAAAAGCTCATAAAACTGCAATAAAATATTTACTTGTCTTCAGTAATAAGATTAATTCTATCACTGCAGACTTATGACCCTAGAAATTCGTTGGTGGATATTTAATATATCAAAATAGCAGAACAAGGAGCTTGTATTAGGAAATGTGTTGTGAAACTTGTGATTTGCCAGAGAGAACAGATTTTTTCCATAGGACTTAATAAAACAGCAACAAAATTGAATTAGCTTGGCATAAAGTTTAACTTCCTGATGAAAGATTTGATACTGCTGTTGCGTTACTGTTTATTACATATAACATATCTTGGACTTGTGGATCATCACCCCCTACCCCCACACCCAGACTGACTGGGAAAGCTAATGATGGCAGTAGGATCGCAGTGTTAGTGTCTAGGAATCTAACTTTTGATTTCCTCTTCCTAACACAAAGGAGGAAGAGTTCACTGCCATGACCTTTCCAAAAGGGAAAACAGGACTGTGTAGCCTGTTGCCTCCCTCATTGCAGTTCCTTTGTTGAAGGCCTCTCTCTTCAAAAATTCCATAGCTCTTCAGTGCTGTAGTACCTTGTGAGAGTGTGCCTTAGTGACATTCAGCTTATGCATCTGGGTTTTTGTTTTTGATAGAAATAGCCTGATAGCGGAAAGTCATAAAAGAATATAGTAAATCTACAACCTTCCAATTTTCTCTATTTTGGGTTGTGGCTGTAAGTATGAATTATTCTCTTTCTGCTCATATGGTATCCAGCTCTTTGCGACCCCATGGACTGTCCATGGAATTCTCCAACCCAGAATACTAGAGTGGGTAGTGTTTCCCTTCTCCAGGGGATCTTCCCAATCCAGGGGTCGAACCCAGGTCTCCTGCATTGTAGGCGGATTCTTTACCTGCTGAGCCACAAGGGAAGCATATATATATATTTCTTATCTTTTGAGCTCCTATAAGAATTAGGTACACATTTAAGAAACAAACACAGTCTCTTGAGATTGTAATGTGGGAGCTAGGCATCTTCATGTTCAGAAAGGTTAGAGGTATATGGTCTGACAGAGGCAGGACAACTTCAGTCCCCATAATTCAGCTACTACAGAATTTGAGAATAGAACCACTAAATTGATGATATGGCCATAGAGTTTACAACCAGAGACGGTCTCAGTTCTTATCCATAAAACTTGTAACAGCTAACCTTCTTGGGGACTGCTTCATGAATTTTCAATCAGAAGGACAGTCCCCAAAGGGTGGCTGAGTCTGGATCATTGTTATGGAAAGTAATTGAGTAAGTGAAAATATGTATCATGAGAAGAAGAAGCCAGGGGCTTCTTTACAGTTTTATTTGAATGAGGGGAAAAAAGTATTTCTTCTTCTTCTTTTTTTATCCTAGTGTCTTCTCGGGTCTTGACAATTTGTGTTTTTAAAGTATGTCATCATGAAAAGCATTTGCTTTCCGTCACAGATCTGATGAACTCTCTCACTCCTTTGTATGCTCTTGATAGTAAAAGCATAGGTACATTTGATGGAGTCTGCAGGAGTCCAGAACTTTGAAGCTTTTGGGCTTAGTCATATCCAGTGCTTATAGGCCACCCTCAGCCCTGTAACTGATTACCTACCCAGAGAAGATGCCAAAAATAACACAACATATAAATTTGACTCATTGACACTTAGCCATTCAGACTAAAAATTCCATTTAGACATTAAAAAATTAAGTCCATAAAACCTGTGTGATTTTATGGCATAAAAGAGATTATCAGTTAACTTCAAAGCAACATGGTTATATGAATGCTAGTGTCTCTCTCTCTCCCTCTCAGATCCTGACTAGAATAACCAAATACATTTAATAATAGGGAAAAACTCACATCGCTGCCTCTTACTAACAGAAAAGATTATATGTCTACACCATAGAAAAGAAAAATAGAACTATACACTGTTGCAAAAAAAGTATTCACAGAAGTTGAAAGCAAAGAATGAACAGAGATACAAACTCATTTAAATAAAAGAGTCATAATATTAATGCCAAACATGTAGAAATAAATGCCCAATGTATTAAATGTACCAGTACTACTGCATTATTGATGAAGGACACAATCTTCCAAGAAAATATAAATACCATTATTCCTTGCATTAAAATAACCAACATGAAAATACATAAAATAATCAAAATACACAATCTGTGGAAATCTAACAGAAGTTGAAAGAACTGCCCTGGGGGCTCAGATGGTAAATAATCTGCCTGCAGAAGACCCAGTTTCAATCCCTGGGTCAGGAAGATCCCCTGGAGAAGGGGATGGCTGCCAACCCCAGTATTCTTGCCTGGAGAATCCCGTGGACAGGAAAGCCCAATGGGGTTGTAAAGAGTCAGGTACGATTGGGTGACTAAGCACACGCACACACACACGCGCACACAGACACACACACACACACGAAAAGTGAAAAGGAACACAATACTAATACACTGAGTATTTTTACAGTCCTGGGGATATGAGTAATCTACAAATAAGCTAGTAAGTAAGCCAGTACCCTTCAGAGTAGGATTCTTTCCCTCATCTCTTATAAAACACTCAAAAAATTTGGTTGCATTTTGAGCTATAATGGAAGTATCAGTATATTACAAAATGCAGCCATTTAAGAGAAAATATTGTCTGACCATAGTACAAGAGGGAAATAACAAAACAAAATGAATAATACTCAATAACTTGATCATCTCCCAAGTTTCACAGGACTCTGTTATGACTCTCTTTCTGTATAAGTATTTTTTTTTCATATTTGTTTTCAGAGAACTTCTTAATCTAAGGACATTCTATGGCCATCACAGTGACATCGTTTAGCACTTTTCTCTTGTGGTTAATAATCTATGTATTGTAATTCTTTCCAAATAGCTCTAGTTCTGGTAACACAAGACAATGGGTTAAAATCTGAGCCTTTCACACTTGCATTGAATACAGTGTGCCATTGTCAGTACTAAAATGCCACTTAATTGTGTTCCTTTATTTATTCTTATCCATATCCCTATTTTCAAAGCCCTTTTCATTTTTTGACAGGTAAAAACTAAACTGATAATCTGCCTAACTGGTTCTTAGACCAAAAGGAAATATAAATGTAAGTTATATAATATATAAAAAGGTTAGTGGTAAGACTATTACATATCAACATTTATGAGAGATTTTCAAAGTTGCTCTCAGAAGAAAATAAATGTCTCTGTATGCTTTAAATACCAAAGAATAAAAAAGGAATTTCTTTTAAATTTAAAATTGCATTGAAGATTTTTTAAAAAGAATATCTAAAATAAAGCACAGGTTGGCAAACTCTAGTCCATAGGTCACTTTTAGCCCACCACCTGTTTTGGTGAATAACATTTTATTGAAAACATAGCTATGCTCATTGATTTTTCAGTTGTCAATGGCTGCTTTTGTGCTACAAGGGTAGTGTTGAGTCATGGTGACAAGGACTATTGGGCCTCAAAGTCATACAGCCCTTTACTGTAACCTTAATCTAGGGCATGTATAGGAAAGGATTATGAAAAATAAAAGGATGAACTAGTGATTTTAAAATTAATCTGTGGTATGTCAGTTGTTTTAGCATGCTCTAACATGCATAGAAGACCATGTATCATTATCCTATTTTGTTAGCATCATCTCATACTAAAACACTGAATGGAAGATCTATTTGCAGTTTTTTAAGGAATCTCCACACTGTTTCCCATAGTGGCTGTACTAGTTTGCATTCCCACCAACAGTGTAAGAGGGTTCCCTTTTCTCCACACCCTCTCCAGCATTTATTGCTTGTAGACTTTTGGATGGCAGCCATTCTGACTGGTGTAAAGTGATACCTCATTGTGGTTTTGATTTGCATTTCTCTGATAATGAGTGATATTGAGCATCTTATCATGTGTTTGTTAGCCATTTTTATGTCTTCTTTGGAGAAACGTCTGTTAAGTTCTTTGGCCCACTTTTTGACTGGCTTAAAAAACTGCAAATAGACCTGCCATATGACTCAGCAATCCCACTGCTGGGCATATACACCGAGGAAACCAGAACTGAAAGAGCCACGTGTACCCCAATATTCATCGCCGCATTGTTTACAATAGCCAGGACATGGAAGCAACCTAGATGCCCATCAACTGACGAATGGATAAGAAAGCTGTGGTACATATACACAATGGAATCTTACTCAGCATTAAAAAAAATTCATTTGAATCAGTTCTACTCAGGTGGATGGAACTGGAGCCTATTATCCAGAGTGAAGTAAGCCAGAAGGAAAAACAACAATACAGTATACTAACGCATATATATGGAATTTAGAAAGATGGTAATGAGGACCCTGCATGCGAGACAGCAAAAGGAAACGCAGATATATAGAACGGACACGTGGACTCTGTGGAAGAGGGCAAGGGTGGGATGATATGGGAGAAAGACATTAAAACATCTTAATTACCATATGTGAAATCAATCGCCAGCCCAGGGTTGATGCTCGGGGCTGGTGCACCGAGATGTCCCAGGGGGAGGGAATTGGGAGGGAGGAGGGAGGTGGGTTCTGGAAGGGGAGCATATGTAAACCCATGGCGGTTTCATGTCATTGTATGGCAAAACCAACACAATAAAGTAAAGAACATTAAAAAAATAAAAACAGAAAATAAATAAATAAATAAATAAATAAATC